>OY998240.1:88925502-89187896 GCA_963922005.1 Cornus suecica
TGATTCTAAAATATTGTTTCTTTTTTTTTTTCCTTCAATTTTGACTTCTTGGATCCTTTCTTTTGTTTTGTATATGCTATATACCTCAATACATTCATGTTATGTATACCTGTCTATTTATTTATTTATTTATTTTCTTTTGTAAGATTTTCACGTATCAAGTATTGTTGTCCTGGCTTCATTTGTGTTATATTTACCAAAACAAGTCAAGAAGAAAAGGAATACATGTTGATGATAGCCATAAAATATGGTTGTGCTTCGAAGATTCTGTTTTTAATAATGTTTTTGTCGATGTATATTGCTGTATTTTTATGTAGCAAAAAAGTCACCCTTTTCTTATTATCAAATCCGAGTCTTTTTTTAAACGAATATTTTGGTGAGCGAGTTTCATTACTATTTACTTGTTATGAGACTATCTTCTTTAAACTGTGCCAGTGATTGTTTTCTGTAACAAAGGGTGTAAGCAAAAGTCCTTTGTTTGAGACAGGAAGATGCCATCTAATTATTTGATAAAACTAAGTGTTGCATATCAGCGGGGGAAACAGGTAGTTGGGCGAGAAGGTGGACTACGATACCCGGTCAAAATTTTGATTGGCCAGGGGGAACTCTTGTTTGCCAACTCTAGGTTGTTTCATTCCTTACCAGTATCCAATTATGGCGGTTTTAATTTACCTCTGCAACCTGGTACTGCTGGTACCGTAGACTCCAAATTGCAGTTAGTTAATCAAAGAAGGAATCTTTCACTTGTTGGAGCTCTTTCTCGAACATTTTCTTTCGCCTCTGTTGCAGGGCCTGCCTTTCAGGTTTGTAGGCACCACAGTAATCACATGCTATCTGAACCCAGTCTCTTCTCTTTGGGCATTGATTCCCAAAAGACTGTTTCTAGAGCTGTATTTGGCGACTGCTCTTTACACAGTTTGACTTCAAGGCATGGGCAACTCACTGTCTCAACAAATAATGCTGTTATTTGTAATGGGAATACGAGTTCTGAAAGTTGCAGAAAATTTAGCATGAGGTTGACAAATAAAGAACGGCCCAACAATTACTTGCTTTCTGGATATTTTCTAGCTAATGTTCCAAAGAGGAGGAGCAACTTTCATCCGTATGTGAGGTTCAGTTTGATGGATTTCCACAGTTCATCTCCTGCATCTTCCTTTGTTGGGACTGCTCCTGCTGTGTCCTTTGACAACTCTTCATTGGAAGAACAACTTGAAAGTTCTGCAGATGCTTCTGAAGAGTAAGTTTTCTCATGCGGATTTCACTATTCTTCCATGGATTGATATGAGGGATTTCTTAGACTGCTATCACTCATCCTTTGTAATTTGGTGTTGTTGACCACCCAACTACTCTAAAAGCTTAAGCTGTTAGAGAGAGTGTAAAATTAATATTTAATCCTACAACACACCCCCTCATGTGTGACCTACTTTTTGGTCCAACGTGTGAAACAACTTTTTTAATTTGGGCGACGGTGAAGTTTGAACACAGGACTTCCTGCTCTGATTCCATGTTAACTGGACTTCCTGCTTTGCTTTAAAAGTTTAAGATGTTAAAGACTGTGTAACTTGAATATTATATCCTTCAACACACCCCCTCACGTGTGGCCTTCTTTTTGGTCCAAACATGTGAATTAATAATTTTTTAATATGGGTGACGGTGATGTTTGAACACGAGACCTTTGACTTTGATACCATATTAACCAACCAACTACTCTAAAAGTTTAAGCTATTATAGAGGGTGTAACTTAAATATTATATCCTTCAAGTTGCTGTATATGCCGCACTATTTTTGTATATAACAATTCGGTAGCCTTTTTCAAGCCTTATTGCTGTGAATTTTAAGTCTTCTAAATAGAAGAAATGATGAAATTTGCTTTGTGGTGACTATTCGCAATTGTAGAGAAAGTAGACCTAAGTGTATTGGTCATATTTCATGTTAACTCTTTGAGTCATTTGTAAGAAAAGGTAGATTGAGTTGCATAGAAGGTATAAGACAGGCCGAGAAAAACTCACAGGGGATGAAGTAATTATAATGATCTGAATAATTTCAAGAGCTGACATGGAAAAGAATTCCAGTGGTCGACCCTATTTAGTGTTTTTTTTAGTTTGGATAATTAAGTGGTCGACGCATTTTGTTGTTTTTCATTTTGGCTAATTAAGTGGTCGACCCTATTGGATATTTGATGAAGGCAGGGATAATGATTACGATGACGAATATGAGCTGTTAGACAACTGCTATGAAGTTTGGTATTCAAAATGAAGAGATTATTTCTTAATCATGGATATGTTTGGAAAGTATTGATACTTATCTGCATGTATCTGAAAAATTGTGGCATCTGATACCAATAGTAGAGACATAGTGCAATTGCAACTATTTATTTGTAATATGTTCTGTCTCATCACACCGATAATTGTAATGCATCCTAGTGCTAGTGGACTGTAGACTGGCCTTGGAGCTTATGTAAACATGTCTTTTTAATGTTAATTAGTCACCAAATTCCTCTGCCTCCAGCAATCCCCGACCCACACACACACACTCCCACCTTCGAAGGAAAAAAAAAGGAAGTTTAGTTCGAATGCGCTCTTCAGTATTTTCTCGTTTGGAGAATACTATATGCCTCCCAATATTGAAACTCAGAGCCATGGAATAAAAAAAACTTTCTGATCCATACCGACACTGAGACATGATTTTGAAAGTTTGTTTTCAATTCCCTAATTAGGGCTTGTCTTGGCGACATTTCCCATCATTCTTTCGTCATGACTGTCCTCGAGAAAGACTCTTTGAGGCCCCCGGGGTAGGGGTTGAAGATGGAACTTCCTTCCTACCAATGCTTGGAAATCTCGACACCTATCTTGGAAGGGCTACCCATATGTGGGAAATCGGATTATCAGTTGGTATATCCCTTCGTCTTTCTGATGATTATGCTGTGTGCAGATTTAATTAGGTAGTGGGGTTCAATTATTGTTGGGCAACTGTGAGAGCTCGCCCGTGAACTTGGAATTGCTTAAAGTCATTTAATATAGACATTCACTGAGTTGGGTTTTGTATTATCATTTACAATGATAGGCCTATTTGTCGTTTTGTATAAACTGCAACCTGGGCTTGTAGTGTATGACCCCTGGTTCTTGATATGGCTAAATAACTGCAACCTGTACCTATAAATATGCCCCCGATTCTTCATATAATTTAGTAGCTACTCTAGCCAAACCCTTTATGTTACTCGACCTTGTTGTTAGATAGTTGTTTGCCAACAGTGATCCGGCCTACTGGCTGTTCTATGTTCATTGTTTTCTAGCATCCTCCTTTCATATTATTTGTTGGGCTCGAAAGTTATATGCAATTCACTAACTTATACTAAAACTTTTGAATCATATTTATCATCTGTTCTCATCTCAGTTTGCTCTTATTTGGATATGTTATTCATGTGTGGCTTTTTGATAATTTTATTAACATTCATTATGGTATTCGTGCCATTTTTGTAATGTCCTTTTTTTTTTAATTTTTAAAAACTGTGTTTAAAAGGCAAATCTAGTAACGACAGAATACAATAACCAAATGAAATTAGGGATCCCTGATAACAAGTTTTCCTACATGCATGTGGTTCAGTGGGTATCTCTAAACTCCTAGGATTTTGGTATTGTCACAGATGCTCAGATTTCTCCTGTATTTTGTTTTTATGGTGTTAACAATAGGAAGATTGCAGCAGGCAGAACCATGAAACTACTTTCAGGATCATGCTATTTGCCCCATCCCGACAAAGAAGAAACTGGTGGGGAGGATGCTCACTTTATTTGTCCTGATGAACAAGCAATAGGCGTGGCAGATGGTGTTGGTGGCTGGGCAGATGTTGGTATTGATGCTGGGCAATATGCTAGAGAACTCATGTTTAATTCTGTAACTGCCATTCAGGAGGAGCCTCAGGGTTCAATTGACCCAGCTAGGGTTTTGGAGAAAGCCCATGCAAGCACCAAAGCCAAGGGGTCATCAACTGCTTGCATTTTAGCACTGACAGACCAGGTATCCTGCTTTCAGTCTAGGCATACCTACTTTTTTTTAACAATGTTCCTAGTTTTGTGGATGTTAACACATGCAATTATCTAGTCTGTATGATCTGTTAACTATCGTAATGCAATCTGCCAATCTATGATTGCTGCTTGAGTTGGTGATATTTTATTGGGTCGAAGTACTTCTCTTGTTCCCTTGAAGCAAGATTCTTCTCTATTAACCTGCAATCTTTCTCCTTGTTAAGTGGAACTTGGAACGTTTCTTTTAGAATTCAAAAGAAGCGTTAGTCTAGGTTGATCAAATGAAAGGACTGTATTGGGTTAATATAAGATTTGGCCAGTATTTTCAAAACAAAACAAGCAGTGCATTATTGAGGCAGGGGAACAGTAAAGAAGTCATCAAATCATGTGCCTACACATAATTATGCATATCGGATGATAGACAAGCATACTTGTACTAAAGCATGTGGTGTCCTTGTATGTCTTACTCTTTCTCTATGCCACTGAGTTAAGGGTAGTCGTCTTTTTTACTCTTTCTCTATGCCACCGAGTTAAGGGTTGTTGTCTTTTATGCAATAAGTATACTGTGATGTTATGGCCCAAATTTCGTTATGGCTTTGGTCGCGTTGCGACTCCATTGACCTGAAAAATGAGCTTCATGTGAATGTTTTTTGCTTGCGGACCCTAGATTTATTTAGTACGCTCTTGTACCATGGTATGTAAGTGCGGTTAGGGTTTAGAGTGGGATTAAGTGACTGAAAATTGCAGGAAGAGGGAGAGAGGGAGTTTGGGTTTGGGGGCTGAAACTTGTAATTTCCTGATTTTCACATAGTGAAATCTTTGGGTGTGTCATATTTAATTTTTTGTTGTGATCCATGATTTGTTTTTGGTTTACTGCGGTTGTCGTAACATATTTTTGCGTAGTGAAATCTTTTGCCGAAGCCACAACTTGTGTTGAACCACTTATATATTTGTCTTATTCGAGTGCGGCGTATGGTTCGTTGCGTTTGTCATTACATATATATCAAAACATATAATTTCTACTGTTGAAGCCTTGTGTTATCCGTGCCTTGTTGTCTCGTGTCCACCTCGCTATTTAGATTATTGTGCTGAATGTTATAGCAGAACAGTCGTACCATCACGCTTCTGGAAAACTTGAAAATTCACCACAGTACATGTACAACTTGTGAGTATCATTAGAAGACTTAGCTTCATTAAATTCGGGATTAGACACTTTAAGGAATTTAATTTGAATTCTTTGGTCCACTTGAGAGGCTCCTCCCGATTTTACAGGAATTTGGTTTGAACTCCCTGTATACTGCACTTGTTGATCAAGTTAGCATGTTTTGATATTGTCAAAGCTGCTTGAAGATAGTCATGTGATAAACTCTTAATTTTTCATTCTCCGGAGCACAAGAGATTAAATTTCAATTGTTAATATATTTACTCATCATTTGTTTATCGTTTGCAGGGTCTCCATGCTGTTAATTTAGGAGATAGTGGGTTTGTAGTGGTTAGAGATGGATGCACCGTAATTCGTTCCCCTATACAGCAGCATGATTTCAATTTTCCTTATCAATTGGAGAGTGGAAATGATGGTGATTTGCCTAGCTCTGGTCAGGTCAGCTGATGCACTTTGCTCTTGCGCACTTTATCTTTCAATGGAAGTTTATACTATTTTAGCACTTATCTTGTTTGATGCCAATGGACTAGAGTTCATAATACGTGAGATATTATGATTAGTTTACTTTAATTCGAGTACTTGCACAATATTTTCCCTAAACTACTAATTATTTTCCCTCTTGTAGATAAGAGCTAGGAAATAGAAGAGAATAATTCATGTATTCATAGACTTAGTACATGTGGGTTAATATAGGAACCCGAGAATTACTATCAGCGAATTACCTAGAATTTGAGCTAATCAATTAACCACAAATAAGCTAACCAAATATTTTGCAATTAAGTGAGCAGATTTTATGCATTATATCACCTCTCTCATGGAATCATAGGCTGTAACTATTGGGGGGTAATACTCATCAAACTTCCTGCGTTGATCGACAAAATGGAGCTGCTGAATGAAAGAATGGTCCAATCCTTGTTGCTGCACGTGCACTCATGCTTTGAAAGACTATGCCTCCACACTTTTGGAGGATATTGTTCTCAAAGTTATATGGTTAACCATCTCCCTTCTTGAGGGGAGATCACCTTTCCAGATGTCCTTCCTAATAAAGATCCATTTCCTATTCCGCTAAACGTGTCCGGCCATTTGACCTTCGTGCACACAAATGTATATTCTTTAGTTATTTTCGAACTCAAAAGGGTATCAATATAGTTGTACATTAAGAAAACATTATTCGCGGGCTAATGTGACCTTTTTTCAAAATGTTCCTAATTCCTCAAAGGAGGCTCATCAACTGCCAGAGCCTCCACTCCACGGGCTTGTTCGTCCCCTACCTCCTCTTCCTATCCCTTCATATCCTAAGGGCCCGTTTGGGAGGTGATTCGTGATTCGAAACAAAAGGAAACCAAATCGTAGCAAATCATGTGATGTAGTTTTTTTCTGAAGCAAAATCATGTTTGGTATTGATGATTCTGGTTTGAGAAAAATAAAAGTTGAAGTAAGCAGAGCATGTTTGGTGGAATTGGTGATTCCACAAATATTGGATCAAAATAAAATTTATTTAATTATTTTTATTCAAATATATTTAATATTTTTAAATAATAAATAAAATTTTAAACTAATTTAAATATATATATTTTCAAATTATTTAATATTTAAATTTTTATTTAATTTTTATTAATTATTAAAATTTATTCATTTTATTTTTATTCGTTATTTATTAATAATTATTAATTATTTATTAATCGTCATTTTATTTTTGGTTATTATTTATTTTGTTTAATTTTATTTATTATTTTTAACTATTTATTACTCTCTTTTTATTCAATTATTGTTATTTATTTATTAATAATTAATAATTATTTATTAGTCGTCATTTTATTTTTGTTTATTAGTTATTTTGTTTTTTTTTTTATTTATTATTTTTACTCCTTTTTATTTAATTATTTTTATTTATCAACTATTGACATGGAAGCATGGTTGGGTGTGTTGATTTGGTTTGGGCTAGCTACTGGGATGGAATCACACAAAATCTCCTCAAATGGTGATTCCAAAATCAGCCCAAAAGTGGAATCATGATTTGGGTTGGAGGAAGTAGAATCAGGGCTCCCAAACAATGCTTTGGTGATTTGGGCTGTGAATAGTATGGAATCACAAACCAAAATCAGGGCTCCCAAACAGGCCCTAAGTTCCATGGTTCTAAACGACTGTTGTCTTCTTATTGCTCATATGAATCAATTACAACACCATCCTCGGATCCTTTATCGCTCTCCTCCCCGCCCTCCTACTCCTCCATCTAGTCTAGGCATTCCCATTTGCATCCATAAAGGTAAAGGGTCATACTGAGCACCCTATCTCAAATTTTCCTTATAATCCTTTCTCCTTCATTTAAGGATTTCACAATATTTGTCTTGTCACTTTCCCAAGTCGTATAAGGAAGCCCTTTTCCAGCCTGGTTGACGAAAATCAATAGAGGACGAAATGCATACTTTGCACTTGAACAATGCTCGGACGTTTGTTCCTTAGGCTGCAGGTGCACACATTGTTGGTTGTCGTTGCTTTTGCAAAAAATGAAGCAAAATATAGATTGTACTGTTGATAGGTTAAAAGCTCTTGGCTTGTTGCTCAAGGCTTCACTCATACCAATAGTCTTAAATACTCTAGAACTTTCTGTAAATGGCCGAGCTAAATTCCGTTCATATTCTCTCTTTTGCTGGAAATCTTGGTTGGCCTTTCACTAACTTGATGGTAAGCTGGGAGTTGTGACATCTACTCTCCAGCTTGAGGAGAATTTGTCCTATAACAGATTATATGCATCATAATAGTCGAGTATCTCAATTAGTTATAGGTTGTGGAAAGCTGACGATACCTAAATTCTTGTATTGTTATTCACTTTGATTTATTCCAGATTATATTTTCCAAGGAAAAGAAAGTTTCCTGCTAATTCCTGAGAGCTTAACATAATAGAGCACAACACAGCATTGTCAAATTTCAGCAATAATTCAAATTTACCTCGACTTATCAAAGAATTTGCAAAATAAGTCAAGTGGTATCTGTTTGTTGCAGGTTTTCACAGTCCCTGTGGCCCCTGGAGATGCTATAATAGTTGGCACTGATGGACTTTTTGACAACTTATATAACAATGAGATTACCACGGTGGTCGTTCATGCCATGAGAGCTGGCTTAGGGCCTCAGGAGACAGCTCAAAAAATTGCAGCATTGGCACGGCAACGAGCGCTGGACAAACACCGACAGACACCTTTCTCCACGGCTGCCCAAGAAGCTGGTTTTCGGTATTACGGCGGCAAGCTTGATGACATAAGCGTTGTTGTTTCCTATATTGCCACCGGCAGTGAGGTATAACTCCGTCTCTCTCCACCAGCGCATGCAAGTTTGCATGCATTCTTCATAGGTTATTTCTTTAAGATTATTTGCATTTGATGCATCTCAAAAACCAGAACCTTTTAGGTCAAGAAAGAGCAATTTTGGTACAAAGGGTATGGTGATTTAGTGAGGCGATGACTGGTTTTCCCTACTATGTTTGATTACTAAGAAACATCATTTCCTAGTTGTGGCCCATCTGTTTGGTTTTCTGCAAAGATAATGCACTGCATGTAATTTAGGATTCTAATGTTGTTTATATGTAACATGCAGGAAAAGTCTTCCCCTTCAGCTTGTAGCTCCTGTTAAACTCTGTTTGTGACTTACCAGCCAAGGAGTTTAGGGAATCACCTAACATGATGAGATCTCAATCTCAGACCTTGTCCTGTTGTAGATATATACTCTTTCAATTTGCTTGGAAATGGAGGTAAAGGGGGGAATTATGTATTCTTCTATTTTCCTAGCACGAGCTAGTTGGGTCGGCCTTGCATTTTATTTCTGATGTAGAAAAAAGGACCTCACAGCATATACGATTTTTTTGGTGTCATACAGTGATAATCTTGCTCCTTTGAAAAAGTTGCAAGGAGCTCTTAGATAGCAAAGGTGTAATCAACTCATGATAATAAATTTATTTATTTTTCAAAGAACAAGTGAAGGTGATGAATTATTGCTCTTGATTATTATTTACAACTTGTATATAGGTGGAATAGAACTCAGAAATATCCTCTACATAATAATTGCAACTAGGGTTTCTTGACAATGACCATCCTATGTACATGAATGTGGAGACAATTGCATATATCATTCTGGAGTAAAAGAGTACCCTTTTGGACGATGGATTGTGTAGCACAAGTGATACCAAACTCCTTAATGGTGGCAAATGTAAACTATACTACTTGTTCAAAGCAAACATCCAGCTATTGTTACTTTATGACAACATGCACTCAAAACATATTTTTGCACATAAGCAATTTCAGAAGAGCCCACCTGTCGCAAAATAAATAAATGATCATTTACATAAGCAGGTTCTGGTTCTAAGGTATTATACTGTCTCACACAAGTAATCTGGATCACAACCATTTAGTTCATGCACATGCACGATACACCTCCTTTTTTATTTACAGAGGTAAAGACTTTTCTGCATCCTCCTGGACAAAACAGCTGTCACTGATAAAAAGATCTACAAGTTCCCAAATTGCAAATATGATGTGCCCAAACTCTTTTACCACTGAATTGATCTAATCAGTCTCTTTCCTTTGAAGAATGAGCGTGTTCTTGGGCCTAGGGTCAACGATTAACAAAGATCGTATCAATCTTATTGAAGGGGCCGGCATGGAGTATATGCTCTCTATGTTAGAGCAAAAAAAAGTGTGCTAGTGTTGAGCATCATGCTTTTCGTTACGAGTTGAAGAAATGTCCATTCTGACCAGATATGGAATTGGAGTTGTTTTCTGTTGAAGTGTCTTCTCCAAGGCTGTTGTCTTCGCCATTGACAATATGGATACTTCCATTGTGGTGCCTAACTTGAAAGTTCAATATCGCATCAGGTCCATATAACTGGGTGAGCTCCTCCTGTTTCATCATTAATCAATTCCATTAATATCTCCATGTTTTATGAAGAAGAAATTTGGACTACTTGGAACTTCAAGCTGCTAATTTAATTTGTCAAGTTTGTCTAAAGAAGTTCAGCCAAGCACATAGGTTCAAAAGTGCAATGTTTTTTCCCTTCCAAGTCCATTTCCTCATTGTATGACTATTAGCTTGGTCATACCAGACTTTAGACGAAATATCTCTTTGAGGAAATTTTTAGGCTCCGTCCCAGGCTGTACGTATAATTAACTCTAATGAACTGTAATATGTAACCTTATCAGAAAGGTTTAGTTTAGCATCATGAGCGTAGTTCCAATACTGAAGGTGAGTATTTGCAACTCTTCAAGATACCGCCTATCTGGTGAAAGTGGTGTATGTTTCCGTAATTTGGTTCCAACTGCTCAAGGCACCATCCCCATTTGAAAACCCCCCCCTATCCCACAAAAATAATTAGAGTGAAATAAAATAAAATATGCAACTAAAAATAACTTTGTGTGCAATCGTAATTTCTAACTTCGAGATTTCTACCAATTGACATGAAAGAAAGAAAAGAAAAAAATCAAAATTTCTGTGCAATCAAAATTACCCAGTATAAGGAAATAAAATATATATAAATATATATCAAAATGCAGACAATTGGAGGACACTGTAAAATAGAAGGCATCAAGGTATAACAACAGACCATTATGGAATTATTTTCAGATGTGAGCTTCTCGCATTCCTCGGCAAGCCTATGCATCTCATCTTTTATTGTTTGATTCTCATTGTTCAACTTTTCCACCTTTACTTGAAGTACGTCACATTCCGCCTGCTCAAAACAACAACAATCATCCAAAAGAAAGAATGCAACAGTCAGTTTTAAGCACATTGTAAAATTTAAAGAGCAGTACACATGCAATCCCTTTCCCTAAACGAATAAATAAATATAACATTTCATAAAATACATCCACACCATCTTGCGCAATCTTGACCGCCTTGCTGACTCCCTATTTGATTGCTTCCTCTTTTCTCGTTTTAGTTCACGTTCATCCTATGAAAGCATGCATTAAATTTTAAGGATTACAAATAAATTAAAAGGGAAGAACAAGATAATATTTCAACACTGAAAAAAGGTATCAAATAAAGGTTGATTAGTTACCAACCTCATCCACAACTATAACGAGCAGTCACAATAAACAGCAAACAAAGGTAACATAACAATCTTGAAGACTACCAGACATTTTAGTCCTTGTTTTGGTAGATGAAAGAATTCAGTTCCCATTGTGCTCAAACATATAAAGCTGGATTAGTACTTCATACAAAAGAACATGTAATAGAGCAAAGACAAGCAAATCATCTATATAAATTCTGTTTCACATTCTACTTTACACCGGCATGAGGTCTTACATGAAAGATTATCAGCTCTTATATTACTACCTCAAACAACATTGGTTTTGAACTTCCCCAAGTAAACCCATCTTCAAACAGCATATTTCTCCTCAATTGTGAGGCCATAAAATCTGGTAGACAAGATGAAACAATCTCAAGTTCTCTCAGTTATCATCCATCACATCCAATTCAACTTCATGAATGTAATTCCTAGACCTAGCATAAGTTTACCATTCATTCATCTCAGCATCCTTATTTAACCTATAAGCCAAAAATTAGAGGCAATTGACCACTGTACGTCTTGCCATTGGAGAACTTTCTAATAAGAACAAGTGTGGTTCCCTGCATAACTTGAGCATCATATCTCCAAGTAAAAGCTTTCAGACTTGGATGTTTGTTACTAAGCTCGGTAGTCTGAACTTTCACTACTGTCAGCTCTCAAATTTGAACCTGCATTCTCATGCTTCGTAGTCCGAACTCTCACCATAGTCCAAGCAGCGGCACTTAAAATCCATTTTACCTGCACTTAACATCTATAGAATCTTTGTTGGCCATTTAAAACTATGACATGGTAACACGCTAGTCTCTTGGATGTCTTATGGAGTCTTCCCTTCAAGTACATCAATTACAAAAGTACTGTTGCACCATTTCATCTCACCAAAAGAGTTGGACCAATTTTTATTTTTATTTTTCCCCTGAATACAGATAGACGACTAGACCTGCCTTAAATTTAACCCCCAGCTTGAAACATCACTAGGGGCACATGTGCTAATTCTCAATATTTCCCACTTTTTGCATCATATGCTCAACTTGACAAAACTTTTTCCAAACTATTTGGAGTCAGCTAGATTAATTCCATGGTTTGGATCATATATTTATATATATTAGAGTCTATATGCTTAATCAATTTTGGTATATGTATTTAGACAGCTGTATTAGACTATATGCTAATCAAATCTGGATATCCCGTGTAGCATTATGTATTTACACAACTAAATCAATTGTAACTTCACCTGATATAACTGGCGATCATGTAACATGCCTTCACGCCCAGCCATTGTAGCAGAAGCCGCCAATGGTGAGGCACCAGATGCATTCAGTCTCATTTTCACAGGTGTGCCCCCAGAAGCAGATGCATTCCAGAAGTCCATACCTATATTCAAATTGGTGATTGGTACAGGTCTTTCGTGAACCGAAGTTGAAGGATTATGACGAACAGCAGTGTTACTCTTCACATTACCTTCTAAAGAACATCTTAAAGAGTTAAAACAGGTATATTTAATTTGACAAAGTAATAACCAAAGTTTTTTAAGCAATTGAGACTACCATCAGTAAGCCTCTTGAAGTATCTCTTCTTAGTTGCAGAAGATGCCTGTAAAAAAATTAATGAAATGAATTAAAACTACAAAAAATGTGTCACAACATATACCAACTCCTACATAATATTGGAAGATAGAGATCTGAAGGTCATCAAAAAGCTATAGAATAGAAACAGAGTATGCACAAGGCGGGCTAGATAGAACCCATAGCAAAATAAGCTTCCATCTATGGACAAGTTCTTAAAACTGAAAGCATGTACATGTTTGGAATAAAGGTTTCTGGGTAACAGTGTGAGTGAGATAGAGAGATGGATTCATACTTGTTGGTTATCATTTTCATCACTTGCTTCTGATGATCCTTCACCAGAACTTTGAGCACTGTAGAAAGGAATTTGTTGACAACAAGAAAAATAACATAGAATGTCAGCAGTCAGCAGCTAAAGAGTTTTAAGATATCTCTGCAACATAATAGTCACCTTTGTGAGGTGCCATCATTTCCAGAAGCTGAAGCTGCCTTTTCGCAGTCTCCAGATTTGCCACCTATAAAACCTGTGATTCCTGGACTTCCCTTGGATTTTTTCATATAACCCCGTTCTTTTACATCAAATGCCTTTGCTTCAGGCTCTGTATTTGTCATACCCGCCCCCTGAGCCCATAAGGAAATAGATACAGAAATTACATTTTTTACGAGGATATTTTAATCTTTTCCAATAGAGATACAAAGCTTAGTTACCACTTCAACAAGTCATATAATATTTCTCCTTCTGCGATTCAAATACTAAAGATAATCTTTATAGGAAAAAACCATGAATTAAAAATGTTTGCGTTTGAGGGGTGGGAGGGAACATCATCAAAGTTACAATACAATTTCAAAAAAAATTAAAAAATTAGTAGGTACCACAGCCATGTTAGAGTGAGCATAAAGTCCTCCATGAGGATAAAAAGGCAGGTACGGAAGTGGAGTTCCATATGGTGCTACCATAGGATGCTGGAAAAACAGCAACAAAAGATAGATTAGATTTTCTCATAGAAGTCAAGGACACAAACAGTCTTTACAATATGCAAACTTCGTTAAATCTCACACATTGGGAATAATCACCTGACCTCCCCATAGGTAAGGATGGGGAGCTTGTGACGCCACGGGAGCGGAGAAAAAAGGTGGTGGAGTAGCTCCAGCACCATAGCATGCCTATTAAAGGATAAGCTAATAAAAGGTTTCACTTACAAGACTAATACATAGTTCAACATAAGAAGAAACCAAATGCAGGAGAAACCTGCATAGAAGCTGACCAATCAGGATACAATGGCGTTGTTGGTGTTTCCTGCTGATTTAAAAACCAATAAAAACTTGGTAAAGAAGAAAAATAACCAGAACTCTGACTGAGGATATGGCGCGTGCACACACACACACACACACAGAGAGAAAGAGAGAGAGAGAGACAGAGACCTGAGGAAAACCAGCAGGTTTAGAAGACTTAGCAGGTGAGTTCTCTTCACCAGCCTTCATTGCTCAGCAGCTCATGAACTTTCGTAATCCAGCTAATATTTCAACTGCCTATGACTATCTATTGCATATCATAGGAAACTCCGAGAAACTTCTGTGATAACCAAAACAGAGAATATGAGCAGCCTGAATAGGGAAACATTTAGATATCTTTGATTTTGCAGCTGTTGCAGCTACAAATAAATTTCAACACCTTGGCATTTCAAGCCACTAAGAACTGTTGCACTCTTGCAGCATGTCGAGAATAAATAACAATTCAAACGTCATGCAATAGAGAAACAATGGCGATGAGTTCCATCATATGGTATAACTAGTTGGTACATGACTTTATGCTTTGTTCAGTAAGAAGGAAGGAACCAATTTCCTTTGTTTGGTAGGGTAGAGACGGAAAATAAAATATGATGAAAGAGAAATCCCTCTTCCTTCAAAAATTTCATCCCTCCAAATATGGACAGAAGAAAGGATAGAAGACAAGTGAGGATAAACCCTGAACCCTAAATATTTAAATTGGTGTAATGGTAAAAACAAATTACACAAAAATAAGGTAAGTGTTTCAGCATCTTCTCCTCTTCTCTTTCCTTCAACAAAACAGAAAAGAGAGAAAGATACAATCTCATCCCCAGGGATGTCTCATCCATCCCTTCTTCTCTCCCTTCCATCCAATTTTTTCCCTTCATACCAAGGAACCAAATATCACCTGTTCTCCAGCATTCCAAACTAATAATAGCAAATCATGCAAGTGGTATGTCAAGTGATAGGAATGTGGAAGTCGCACAAACTATTTCCAGCCGTGGCAAAACACATAAGGTTTTCATATGTTATCGAAGCCACATGCAAATCTCATTTCCTGGAGATTTTGTTCCAGAAAAAAAAGGGTGATACCATATTTCACACATAGTTTGGCCGAAACAAGTTATCCCGTGTGAAATAGATAATTTGCAACAATCACCTGAATTCAAGGTGCAATCACTAATAGCCTCTATTGATAGATGATATGATTTGAACTCAAGTTATGCAATCCAGGGTGACGATCAATTCATCACCAGACACAAATCCAATACAGGTACAATACTTTAAGTAGTTTAATCAAATAAAGGCTCGAGTTACTGACAGTTCTACTTTTTTTCCCCTGTTCAAGTGCCTTGTTGGTCAGGTCGATGCCCAAAAGTTCTCTGGTGAATGCACATCTACCGATCTCATAATTTCCAATTTGGATTATACTTAATATGAGAAAATATAGCAACACCCGCACGAGCGTGCACCATACAACAAATTTCATATCCGTAAAACACAGGAGTTGAAGTTTTTAGGCAAGAGCCATATATTATTTGTTGTACAATTTAGGTGACAACTGGAAACTTCTACTTGAAAAGCAGTTTCTCAGAGGAATGATATTCATTTACTCTCTGATTCTGTACACTTGTTGCTCTCCACTAGTTTTTGAGTGCTAAATTTATAGTTTTAGTTGTCAAAAAAGCAAGTAGAGTGAAGTGTATACACACATAATTGTTCCAGCAGAGAATATCATTTTTTATGCTTTTAAATTGTGCCAACTACTAATCATGAAGAGCTTTCAATTTCAGAACACTGATTATAATATTTTGATACCAATGACAAACCCATTTGCAAAATTATACAAATTTTCTAGTAGTCTGTGTTCCCAAATTGTGGAAATAATTATAGGGTTTTCCAGTTTCATAATTCATACACAGGGTTAGGAGTGTTATCAGAAATCCATAAACAATCCAAACTCCTCATATATCAATTTGTTTATTACCGACTTGAAACACATGGCAAATGAAATATGATTACTCAAAACCACTTATATATATATATATATATATATACATATATATATGTGTGTATATATATATATGTGTGTATATATATACACACATATATATATATGTGTGTGTGTGTGTAAAGTTGCCTTTTACGAAATTTATTCCATTCCAAATTGAGAAAGAAAGAATAGTGTTCGAAGCGTCTAGACATGTCAACCTAGTAACGAAATACAGGAAGACTCCAGAAGAGAAACTAAATATAAGCAGAATCAAATATCATCAGAAACAATCGACATATCGCAGACATATATGTATATGTAGATATATATATATATAGATATACATATGTTTATAGAGCGAGGGAGGGAGAGCTATTCTTACGGCGTAACAAAGATGTGAAGTGGAGGGCCAGGTGTCCAGACAGACAACGGATGGTTTTCCTTTGTTCTGGACCTTCTGGTCCTTCCGGAATCCCGATAATATACATTTATATATATATATGTATATATATGGACAGTGAGAGAGAGAGAGTGTCTATGCTTGGATATTGGGTGTTCGGGAATCAAGGGCTGCGAGAGAGTGTTTGGGTATTGGGTGTCTTTGGAATCAACGGCTGAGAAGCTTATTGTTCAAGTATATTTGTACGGGGTGTGATAAGTAGAAGTGGGATTTACATCGGATCAGTTAAATTAAAATTCAATTTGTTAAAAAATCGGATTCAAATTTTAATTGGGTTATCGGATTTTATTTTCAATCCATATCCGGTTAATATCGGATCGAATTCGGACCATAATATGTTTATTGATAAGGATGACAAAAACCCCCGATCCGCGATTCAAATCCGATAATTCGACAGATTTTTACTTAATTAATTCTTATTCAAATTTCTTCATTATAGTATATCTGATCTGATTATTTATTTTAAAAAAAACAAAATTCAATAAATACTGAAACACTAAAATTATTCACATTTTTAATAATTATATTTATGATCAATCATTATTAATAAATAATAAAATAATTAATAACTAATATTTATATACATGTATAATCTTAAATAAATATACATAAAAATATCAAATATATATATATTATATATCGGATCGGGTTATTATGAGATCGGATTGACATAAATTCAAATTCAATTTGTTAAGAAATCGGATTATCGAATTTGGATCCTAATCGGATTATCGGATTTTATTTTCAATCTATATCCGGCTAATCGGATTCGGCTCAAAATCTGATCCATTGACAGGTCTAATGATAAGTAAGATTATATTCATCTTTCTGTTAGAGAATCAGGTTACTAAACGCAAGTGTAAATCCATGTTGAGGTGGTGTTATTTACTTTTCAAAAGTTCTTTTGAATACTGCTATACTAACTTTTGAAGACTTCGTTTGGAAAGAAAGAATAACATCTAAGATAAAAAAATGATAGCAATATTTTAAATTTATTTTTTTGATAGATTATGAAGAGAAAGAAAAAAAATGATATCAAACAAGCTAAATGATATAAAAGAAAATAAAGGATAATAATCAAATTACTATTATATCTTTTAATTAATAAAATTATTCTTTTAAGTATAGATAATAGTTTTATCATTTTAAAATTATTACTTAAATTAAGTGTTTGTTTGGGAAATGGTGTGGTTTTGGTTTTTGATTCTGGTTTGGTTTGGTTTGGGTTTAGGGTGATTTGGTTTTATTCTGAACCGAAATCATGTTTAGTGCTGATGGTTTTGGTCTGAAAAAAAATAAAGCTGAAGAAGCCAAAACATGTTTGATGGAGTTGGTGCGGTCAGAAATTTTGAAACCAAATCATGTTTGGTAACTTGAAATGTGTTTGGTAACAAAAAAAATATGAATTAATAAATTATGAACTAATTACTAATAAAAATAAAATGAACTAATTTAAATATTTATTTATTTTTTGTACAAATTTATTTAATATTTAATTATTTATTTGGTTTTACTTAATTCTAGTTTATTTATTTAATAAAATGACAAGTATGACAATGTTAACTTTTGTTAAGGATGAAATGGTACACCAATGATAAATTTGGGGTTGTGGGTTGGTTTTAATTTGATGGTTATGGATTGTGAACAGTGACCAAACCATACCAAAATCACATCTTGAGATAATTTCTAAAATCACTCGAACGATGCACCATGGTATGGAACTGTTAACCCAAACCACAGCCCGCCAAACATAGTTTGGTTTGCAATTCACAGGCCAAAATCACTTTTTGTCAACCCAACCCCTTTTCCAAACAAGCACTAAAAGAGCTTCCAATTTTGAAAGAACTAAAGACATTAATGCGTAGCAATTTCTCAAAAACTCTTATGTTTCTCTTTTACTTCCTTATAAAAATAGAAACATAAGCTCTTGCAAAACAAATACATTCTTGGTTATTTTAAAAAAAATTGAGAGTTTGTCATTTTTTTTGTCCCTAAATACTTATTTAATTTAAAACTTCAATATAATATATATATATTTATTTTCACCCAATAACATTCTTCTATTAATCTTAAATAAGTATTGAACTCACTAATTTTTGTTCTCAGTCAAAAAGTCTTTAGAAAACTAATTAAGTAATTATTGGGATCGGGACATTGTGTAGAAGGAAAACAAAATTAAAGAGCAACGGTCGCCGGGAAAATTAGAAATTGAAATGATAAATCAACATCCAATTATTCCAAATTTGGAGTTTTGCTAGCTTATCCACAACACAGCCCACAAAAATCCTCTTTGTGGTTTCAATCCTCACCATCCCTAACACAGCCCACTATCGTCTCTCTTCTTGTTTCTGAATTCACCTTCCTTGTACGCAATCTCTCTATTTCACACAGCTCATACTCCTTATCTCACCCTCTATCATTTGTTTCTTCCACTTCATTTACAAATTCCAATTCTCTGTATGCAAATCTCTATTGGGTTTGTCTGTATATGCACACACACACAAATACATACATATATTTGCACAGTATCTCTTATTCCATCATCAAGTAGAGTAATTCACTTCACAGAGCTTATAATCTTAGCTCACGCTGTTATGATTTGTTTCTCTCCATTCATTTCCAAATTCCGATTCTATGTGGATAAGTCTGAATGGATTTTATGTAATACATCATATACAGACACAATCTCTCGTATTCAATTGTCAAGTAGATTGACTCACTTCACAAAGCTGATAATCTTAGCTCACTCTGTATAATTTTCCCCCCCAATTCATTACAAAATTAGAATCATGTGCGTACAAATCCCAATTGGGTTTATTCGTGTATATATCTATACACACACAATTTCTCATATTTGACTGTCAAATAGATTGATTTACTTCACACAACTTTAAGATTTGATTCTTTCAATTCATCTAAAGAAAATCCAGCTTTCCGTGTTCAAATCTAAATTGGGTTTCTTTATTTACTAATTCGCGCACAAACCCATATAATTCTTGATGTTTTGTGTGATTGAAAAGAGTGAGATTCAATTAGGAAGGAGATAAAAGTTTTGGCGCCAAAATCTGGTTTGAATCAGTATGGAGAGATACAAGCAGAGTGCAAATGTGGTAGTAGGTTACAGTCATCAGAGATCATTTCGAGGGCCTGATTCAGCTTCGAAGACGGCAGATGT
Organism: Cornus suecica; assembly: GCA_963922005.1. NCBI lineage: Eukaryota > Viridiplantae > Streptophyta > Magnoliopsida > Cornales > Cornaceae > Cornus > Cornus suecica. Next base: position 88,945,204 of record OY998240.1, read on the forward strand.
AGATTTTGACGACGTGTTTGGTGGGCCACCGCGGCGGTATACGACTGCTGAGGAGATGGGATACAGTTTGGGAGAGAGGGTAGGGTTGGAAACAGATTGTAGTAGTAGAGGAGGAGGAGGAGGAGGAGGAGGAGGGTGGAGTGAGAAGGCAGTGTTTGGGGAGGAGAGTGTGAATAGGCGGGGGCGATATACGAGTGGTGATTTCTTTGATGATATATTCAGAGGTGAGGAGTCTTCCAGTTACAGCTCACGCAGGAGGTCTGCTCCTGACCCTCTTCGTTCCAGCCCTATTCCTCTTCCTCTTCCTCTTCCTCTTCCACCCGCCAATTCATTCCCTTCTCACTTCAGGTTTCTTTCTTTTGATTAAGTTACTTGTCAATTATACTAGTATCTCTCTCAGTTTGATTTTCACTGCTGCAAAATGATTAGTTAATAATAATAATAGGACCTTTACCTGAACTCGTACCGAAAATTATGTATATATATATATATATGATCCCAACAATATGGAAGTTTAATTTAACTGCCTAAAACAGATCAAAAAGCGGTTGGGTTCAGATTTGCCACCCCAATAAATTCCACTTGAGCTAGAGGCTCCATCGTACAAAGAGTATTTTCCATTTTTGTATGCAAAGGAAGTCATTAATTGACTGATTAGTAACCATGCTCCCTTCCATAATTTTTTACTCTTTCAAATAATTTCTTCTGACCTGATTTCTACATTTTGTGGTTCTCGTTCATCACTCTCCCCTCCAAGGATCTATCAAGTTTTTGTTGCTCATTAAATATATAAACTGTACAATTTGTATGGCTACGAATGCTTTTGACATCGTTGGATAATGCATCTTAATTTTCCAGACTTCCTGCTGAATCGACCTTTGGTTCTGGTAGTTGTAGTCCTTCAAATGGCAGCATTCCTTATACTCCAGGCACTTCACTCTCTAGATTTTCAAGCCAAGCAATCCAGGGACAAGATGCGTTCAAAAATGAGATGATGATTCCATCTTACAGAAGAAACGAATCATCATCATCATACGTGGTCAAGTCTGGTGAAACAGATAGTGGAGGTGACTTAAAGAAAGATTCAATTTTTAATGTAGAAAATCCAAGCAATTCTGTGTCAAGAATTTCAATGCAAGCAATCCAGGGACAGGATGAATTCAACAATGGGATGATTCCATCTTATCCCCAAAGATTTTCCGATGAATTCTCTCTTAGCAGCAAGGAAGCATCATACATTGTCAAGAGTGATGAAACATATAGCTTAAAGAAAGATACAGTTAGTGTGGAATCTCCAAGCAGTTGCAATCAATTTCACTTCTCTATACACAAATGGGCAAGCAAAGGAGCACAGTTAGTGATTCCTCTCAGGGGAGGGAATAGTTTGAAACAAAAACAGGATGGAAAATTTGAGAGATGCTCAAGTTCAAACGCAAGGATTGGCAGTCACAGTCTGCTTAATGAATTACAGACACAAAGCAGCAGCAGCAGCGAGTCCTCTACAATAGCAGCTGGGAATTATTTGTTTCCTAAAAGAAGCACTCAAAATACAGTAGAATCATGCGAGAAAACAGTATTTGACATGCCAGAATCAAGATACCTAAACAGTTTCCAAAGTATCATTCAAAATGTACCTGCTGATATTACCTCAAGTACTGAAGGAGAAGAAAGAAAACCTCATTCTCTGCCGGAGATAGGTTTACGTGAAGAAATGGACAAAGAAAATCAGGCATTTACGCAAGAAGCTCGCAAGCCTGATTTGAAATCCCTACGGTCACTGCTCAATGATGACAAAGACGGACCAGGTAATTTGATTTTCATACCTGGCATTTGAGTCTGCTGTGCTGTCTCTAACACTTGACTCATTTTTTTTTTTGTGCGCAGAAAAAGATGAGTTATCTGGAAAGGATGAAGAAAAAGGCACATCAGCGAAAATAGCTCAAGTCAAACACCCAAATGTTGATGCCTCTAAAACTGTGAAGAAGCATGATGGGAGAAGAATTAGACCAAATAAAGCAGAAGTGAGTAAGGCCACCTTGAAAAGTCAGCTCATAATATCAGGAGACAGTCCAGGGACGAATGCAGTTAAAGGAAAGGTAAAAGAATTCGTTAAGATCTTCAACCAGGAAGCTTCTTCAACATCCAAAGTTAATGTTGACACCCATCAGAGCTCTAGAGGGAAAGCGACCGGCACTTATGGAGCGGATAATGAAGCAAGTGTTCAGAAAGAAGGAGGAAATGGAAAGAAGCACATGCTTGAGAAAACAAAGATCGAAAGATTGCCAGTTGCTCCTGTCATGGTATTCAACTTGCAGATTCTTATTCCACCCGTAGTCTTTAAACAACATCAGAATTTGGCATTCCAGATGCTAATCGAAAAACGTTTTGTTCCATGAATGTTCACGTGAATTTTGTAATATATATGTCTGAATTCTAGTACTTAACAGGTAAATGAAAATAGCGAACAATTGGACAAAGAGCATTCTCACATGGAGACGATAATTCAGGATAAATATTTTGGTCCAATTAGTACTTCAGCTGGGAGTTCCGGTTAGTTCTTTCAATCCCTTCTTATATAAAAAATATCCTTGCTAGTTCAGGAAAAGTTGCAAGATTTTAATGTGAAATTTATCTTGAGTACCTACCTACCTGTTTTTTTTAATCTAATATAAATGTCACTTCTTATTTGAATTAGATCAGTCAATAACACTGTACTTCATCTTGTTTCATAATACATAACGAAAATTACTTGTATGTTCTTCTCAGAGTCACTTCCACGTGATTTTAAGGATCCAATTGGAGTCATAGACGAGCTCTTTCAAGATAACTTTGTGGTATGCGGTTTTCTATTCGAATTTGATTTTAAATGTCATTCTGCATTATGAAGTAGTTCAATGGTGTAACTTCCTTTTGAAGAATCGACAAAGGCATTGGACTTCTCTGCTTTGGTCATTCTGCATTCATTTCCTGCCAATTACGTGCCCACTACTATTGTTATAGACATATATATATCAAATACTTTAGTGTATTTGTACATGTATATACTTGTATGCATGTGCAAATTAAAAGCACAGTTTTGTCAGAGTACTATAGAAACTGAAACATTTTATGACCCATGGATAGCTTGGTGATAAAAAGAGAGAGCATTTTTCACATGTTTCTATCTGCAATTATGGTTACCAGTGAGCTAGTTTACTTTGGTCTATCAATAGATAAAAGAATTGACACATGAAGAGGACAAAATGCTTCAAACCAGCAAAGATGATGAAAATATCCAGGTACTATGAAATACTATCCGTTGGATGAAATGCTTTTAGTTCCACCATATGAAGCTATAGTTTGACTGTACTAATTTTATTGCAGGTTTCGGATGTTAAAGTAAGGCAATGGTCAAATGGAAAGGCAGGAAACATTCGCTCACTGCTGTCAACTTTACAATATGTAAGTAGGAATCTAATTTTTTGTTCCTCTCATGTTCAAAAAGAAAATTCAAAAAGTAGATAAGGATAGAGAAATTTAACTAGTGTCAGGCCGATAAGACTTGTGTCTCTTGAGTTTGTATGTCATGTTAGTTGCTTTCTGTTATGTCTCCTTATCAAAAGGAATTTTCTGTTTTGATAGTATAATGATCTGTGTTGTTTCCACAGGTCCTTTGGCCCGAGAGTGGTTGGAAGCCTGTGCCTCTTGTCGATATCATTGAAGGAAGTGCAGTGAAAAGAGCATATCAGAAAGCGTTACTGTGTCTACACCCGGATAAGCTACAGCAGAAAGGGGCCGCTTCTCATCAAAAATACATTGCTGAGAAAGTTTTTGATCTTTTGCAGGTATTCGAGTACTTAGATGTAGCAGAATTTCAATATGTAGCAAAACCGAAGATGGTCTATCAACCACTGCTTACACAAGTAACAACAACATAAATGTTTTGATAATCTCAAAATCTTTTAACTTGAATTTATAATAGAGATTATGTACTGTTTGCATACAGGAGGCATGGGATCACTTCAATTCAACTGGTGCCCTTTGAGTCTTCAATGTAAAATGCGATTCCGCCATCTGTCAAGCTCACTGATCCGTTGCTCATTATCTTCAAATGTACATGAAAATACCAATTGATGGCGCAAAGGATTATGCTTCTAGTAAAAGAATACTCGCAATGCCATTTGCGTTTGAGAAAAGTGAATCTAAAAACCATCAAAACTCCTATACTTCTTTTTGTTTTCTTGGTTGGGGGGGTTACAAACAAGATACATATATATTATATTGTTTAGCAAAGAATTCAGATTTCTTATAATTATATTTTACTTTGTTTATGTATGTTTCTTTTCTTGGAAGCGTGTTCATTGTTTGCAGTTACCAAGTTAGTTGTGAGGATTCTGTTCATCAACATGGCTGAGAGAGAATCGGCTAACTGCTGGAGATGGAGAGGAAGTGAGGAAAAAATATCTTTAATATTTTAGTAATTCTCTATTAATTAATTAAGGGTATGTTGGTCTTAAAATATATTATACTTAATTAGATAAATTGATAATATTATGGTAAATTAAAATAATTTTAAATGATATTATGGTCAAATTGTATAATTTGTAAATAAGTTTTTTACTTTCGTTATTAAATTTGTCTATGTTAAATTTATAATTATATCCCATTTTATCATTAAATCCGTAATTTTTCCTTTTTTTTATTTAATTTATGGAAACTTTTCTTCAGTATGTCCTGATTAGCAATTAAGAGTTTGTGCTCAAGTGAGAGCTCATTGGACTTTACTTGAGTGCTGTCGCCCCATGAGACCAGGTTCGTCATTCCTGATAAGATGGTCTAATACAAGTTAAATATGTAGTCAAAATCTTTTTTTAAAAAAGTTGGATATAAACTTCATAAATACAAAAATCAAGGTTATTTTTCGTTTGAAATTTTTTTTGGCCGCGTGTCCAACTTAAATTGGATCACATTATCGGAGAGGAAGAAATTGGTCCTCATGTGACAGGACCCAAATATTATCCTATTATAGATATATATAAATTTTCCTTTTTTCCTTTGTACATCACACAATTAAGAGTGCAAGCTTATTCTAATTAACAATTAAGAGCCTTAGCTTACGTGAGGGCCAACTATTTTGTTTTAAGTTTTAAGAAAGAAATATGATGTTGTTTCATTTGTATACCAGTAAAGTCTATCTTAAGTAACAACAAGATTACAAAAAAACATATATAAGCAATTTCTACAAAAGAGTTTCAAACTTAAAATTGATAAAATAAAATTTTGTCATAAACATAATTTTCTACCCATATTATCTGGTAAAAATGACAGCTTTTTTTAAAAAATGAATATTAGAATTTAATTAATAACTTTTCATCCCAAACCCAAAAGGAAGTAATTTTTTAACAAAAACATAATTAATTTTTGTTCGATTCTAATATGTTAAATATTAAAAGGACCACAATTTTATTTTATTTTTTTTTTAACTTTTTACCTATAATCTGTGTTATTCGGTAATTCCTTTCGCATTAAAATTATTATACTCAAGAAAGACTTGTCAAATGATATTTATAAGAATTCAGCAATAAAATTAATAAGAATTGATTTAAGTGGAGGCATATGCTTTTTTTTTTTTTAATTATTATTTGGTTTAAGGTAAAAGACTAAAAGTGGATATTAACGTATGGCCATAACTAAAAGTGGATATTAACGTATGGCCCAAACAATTAAAAAATGAGAATGGCGAATTTGGATAATGGGTGTGTGTAAAGTTGTGGACGACGAAATGATGTAATCTCAACTGTCATTTTCCTTTAATAAATAACGGGGTTTTGGATTTCTTAAAGAAAGCTTTCGTCTGTATTGTACTACTAATCACACTAAATAGAACATTAAAAAGTGTATATAAATATATATATATATATATATATATATAGAGAGAGAGAGAGAGAGAGAGAGAGAGTTGAGTGTAAAGTCTGTTGAAATTGGGCATAATCTTTATGTCGTTGGTGTGCTTTCAGGATTCTCAGTGTCTGTAAGAGTATTGTCAGCCAATGTGTGTCAAAAACACACAGTAGAAGCTGCTAAACCTAAGCCCTCTTTTCTCTAATGCCAACCCTCTCCGAATCTGTGAGTCCTCCCCTTCTCTCTCTCTCTCTCTCTCTCTCTCAGACACACACACACACACACACACACACACACACCGCATATCAAGTTTCTTTGTCTTTTGATATATCTCTACTATATCTTTTTCTATTTCCTTTTTCTTAATCTAATTTGTTTTAGCTTTTTTTTTTTTTTTTTGGTCCTAATCTCTTTTCTGTTGGAAATAATTTTGACAAGATCTAATGTAATTATGCTTTTTCCCTTTTATTATTACTCTTTATGTTTCTTTCTTTCTCTCATGTTCTTGACAAAAAAAGGTGCACATCTTAGTTTAATTGGTGATGGGTTCTCACTTGGGTATGCAGAATTTAAGTTTGTGTTTGGGATCAAAATTGCTGGGTAATCAACTATAAAACAACAAGTGGGTTGGAGTTATTTTCCACTCTGAACTTGTTAATTGTAATTTTGGCATTGATTTTATGTTTTTGGGGCCTCAATTCCAGAATTCTAGTAACTAAAAAGCCTGCATAGCATGTAGAGATCATTAGAATTTGGTAGATTCTGGTTCATTTTTCGCATATCCTAATTGTATTTTCCTAAGTTTTTATTGAGGTTTTGACTTGAGTTATTGTATCTCCCTCCCTCTGTCTGCTCTCTCCAATGTCAATATATATATATATATATATATATATATATATATATTTAGTTGCATTATTCAAATAATTAGTACAATTCTAATGATTAGAGGTTGAACTTTTGTTTATATATAATTAGGTGGTCTATGGTGGCTATAAGAGTGACTTCCTACAAATGCAATCAGAATCTTTTTTTCTGAAGTTGGTGTGCACCCTATTATTCTATTTTCCTTAATGATGGGGGTTAGACTTGGTAATAGAAATTTCCTGGTAAAAGGCTAGCAAGTGAATGAGGCTCCCGCCATTGGCGGTTCTGGGAGGGTCAAAGTTATGCAACCTTAAACCCTCATGCAGAGAGACAGAGTCACAATTATGTGGTTGTCTGTTTTTTTATACAAGTAGGCTATTAGTAAAATTAAAGTAGGCTTTTATGATCTTTGGTGTAATTATATTCTTTAAGACAATACGAATGGGCAACTTCTTAAAGTTACACCGTCGTTCAAAAAGAATAGTGGCGGCTATCACTCACAGGCATGTTAACTTGAGATATGGATCTGGAAGATTCTTTATAGCTAAGGAGGCGTCGTATTTGCATGAATTCCTCTTGAACAAAAGATATCATTCTACCATGCTGTTGGCTGTTCTTAGGAGTCTGCTTTTTATGGCATTCCTGTTCAGTGTTCTGGATTCTGACACTCATCCACCCACCCCTTTTCTCCTTATTACCTCTTGATATGAAAAAGGAAAACATTTGTTCTTGAAATTCGAAAGTTTCTATTTCTCTAGTTAACTTTACCTTCTTCAACAGAGAACAACTGACAAACACATGCACGGCTATGCTTTATTAACATCTTGTCTTTGTGCATATTTATGATTAATATAATCTATAACCTATTATGATCGATCTGACCTTCACAATTGACTATTATGTATGCGGAAATTGACTCAACTTTTACATTGTACCTGATGCAGTTATAAAATGGAGAAATTTCAAATGCCAAAGTAGAAATTCAAATGTCAAACAATCTACTGCATTCTTCCATGAGTAAGTTTAAGTGCATTTTGTTTTAAATTATGCTTTTTTTCTCCCCTTTTGTTATTGTTATAACGAGTCTTTAAAATGTAGCCTTATGCTTCTTCTCTTTTTTTTTTCCCCATGTGTATAGGTTGTGACTAGGTTTGATTGACTTCTTCTGTCATCATTAGAGGCAACATGGAATTTGGATCGAAGGGAAAATGGAACACAATAGTCCCTTTCCATTTGAAAGGCAAATCAGCTACCTGTTTTTGTCTATTCCCCAAAGTGAAGCCAGCTGGTTATGGTCCAGGCAATACACCAGTTTATCTCAATGTGTATGACTTGACACCTATGAATGGTTATGTCTACTGGGCTGGCTTTGGTATTTTTCACTCTGGTGTGGAAAGTAAGCTTACCTACATTTTCTTTATTGCCCTTTTTTCCTTCCTTCTCTATAAAATAACCTATTTACTGTCTTTACTCTAGGAATGGCTACAGTTGTCTATCAAGGACTGGGGTCATTATGATTCTTCTTTGAAATAGTTCTACGGATTGCAGCTTGGCTTGACTTATTATTGATTTGAAAAACAGAGTGTTTAAACTGATATGTATGTATTTTGCATGTTTTTTTTATAAGTACAAACACTTGTAAAAACGAGGCATTGTGCACTATCACTAGTTAAGAAGTAGGGCTACGGAGGAGGTACCATACAATATCACTAATCCGAAACTTCAGGGTGCATTAAGTGCCTTATCATCATATAGTCAGTACAGAACCTGGAAAAAGGTTGGTTGTGCCAAGAAGCTAGAGTGCCATGCAGATTGTTGTAGGGACTCATATTAGTATCAACATTAATTTTGTGCAACTGGTTATACACTTGTAAATTGTCAACATGTGACTAATGAATCCAACAGATTGTGGAAAGAGGAATAAAGAGTAATTGCGAGTAAAAATCAAACTAAAGGTAAATATTATTTTTTAAAATGTTTAGGTCATAATACTAACAAAATAGGATAAAGATGTCATACCTAATGGAGTGTGAGTTGGAGATACGTTAAACTTGTTCCTATGTACAGAAGTATGCATACGTTTTTAAACATAGAAATCATGCCCTTGTATGTACAATCTACATAACAAGGGCAACATTGGTGATAATAAATTGTAATTATTGTCCTAAAATTCATATTTACCATACTTGTCCCTTAAAAAATTGCCATACATATATGATACATTTAAACCACTTCCCTCTAATCTATTTTGTTTCCAAAATTTATATTCTTTCATCTCCCTCCGAAAATCTCTCATTTTTTCCTATTTGTTCCTCTTTTTTCCTATGATTTCTTTTATGTCAAAATTTTATTATCACGTGGAAAATGATGAACTAAATATTTATATCACGTGTTGAGGAGATATAAATGATGGTGTTCAAAATAAGGAAAAAGGGTTTGGCCATATTAAAGACCAATCTTTTTATAAATATATATTCTGGGTATTGAGTACTCTTAATCAAAGTCGCAGGGGTGCAATGCCTGCAGGCAGGCTGCTTAAGTATGGAGGACAGATGGGGAAAAATTATGGGGAGAGTGAGAATTTTTCCTCTGTTTTAAGGTGGAAAAGGGTCTCTTGTGCCTCAATTACCCATACAACCTGTCACAAGTCAACAAGCTGAAAAGTGGAATCTGGTTGTGTGAGGCGACTTCTTTATCCTCCTTTTATTTTCTTATTTTCCCCGACTTCTTTGTTTGTACAAAGTTGTAAACACTTACAAGAAACATGTTTGGAAGTGACATTCTTGTACACTCCCTGTTTCAACATAACACGGATCCATATTTGAAGATAAAATTCTTAAGTTAGAAAACGGGTCAAAACTAATGGACGCTGAACAAACGGCCAGCAGAGACCTTGAACCTCGAGATTATCTTCAAGCATGGAAAGAAAGATCATAAAAAAAGTTATATAATGACTTACTGAAACTTTTATTTTTTATTTTTTCCCTTTTGTCTCATAGTGTCATATCAGAGTCCATGCTTCATAATTTTTGGGTTTAAAAGGTTCACTGTCGTTATCATCATCAACTTTTGTAGGTTCTGTGCAGAGTAAAAAATACTACAGCCATCTAGTCCACGGCATTGACCCCGTGAAAACTCATTCCTAAGGAGATTTTTAGGAATTTAGGATAAACTGTTTATCAACTTAGGACCATTTTGATGCTATGATTGGTTAATAAAGAACGTAACAGGTTGCTCTGTAAAGATCAGGTGGAATTTACTAAACGAAACAATAGCTTTCTCGAATTTGATTTTATGAGGTTCTTCTGAACAGATCGGTATTAATCAGAATTACAACGATGAGCCTAAGAAGTACAAAGAATCAGTTGGAGGATTTGTGTCAGTCTTACACATGTTGCTCACTTCCTGAAAACTCCTAAAAACAAGTGTTGGTCACATGTTGAAGTCCTTCATCTAAAAGTAAAATTTCTTCCATTGACATGCCAACCCACTTCTTCTAGCTAACATGTGATTTATAACTTTTATTGTCCCTCTATATGACTTCCCTATTTTGTTGTTAATGTTCATGAAATTATAATTTATCCTGAAATTAAGAAAATGAAACCTTGTTTTCTTTGCTGCATTTGGGTAGAAATTTAGATGAACTGGAGCACATGTTATAGCGTGTGTTTACTTATCAGTTGATACTGTTGTGGAAGTAATAACAGTTGTTAAATTCTTTGTTGTATTATAAGGCTCCTGAATCTAAAATGAAATACATGGTCCCTGACAGACCGCTACATTATTGTTGCAGTTTATGGTGTAGAATATGCATTTGGAGCTCATGATTATCAATCTAGTGGTGTCTTTGAGGTTGAACCTAAACAATGCCCAGGCTTCAAGTTTAGGAAGTCAATACTCATTGGGACTACATGCTTGGACCCTGTACAGGTTAGAGACTTCATGGAGAGCGTCTCCGCAAACTACAATGGTGACACATATCACTTGATTGTCAAGAACTGCAACCATTTCTGCAATGACATTTGCTACAAGCTGACTGGGAAGCCAATCCCAAAATGGGTAAATCGCATGGCAAAAATAGGTAGTCTTTCTCATCACACCAAATGCCACTCGGAGAGATATAGGTTTCCATTGCACATGCAAAATTTTCTTGTGATTTTTTGGACACTTGCATTTGAGCTTGCGGGTTCGCAAGGCTGTTCTCAATGTATCACATGAACGCTCCTCCCCTTCTTCCCTTCTGATAGGTCAGCCACTCACACACCCATCTTGAGTAATCGGGATTTGAATCCTCAGGCTTGTTTTCAGGAGGCAATGAAAATTCCGCTTAAGAAAATCTTTGGTAACAAATGAGAAGTAAATTTCCCCAGTTGCTAAATCCAAGAAAAAAATTGATTTCATTTCCACCTTGCTCAACTTCTAGAAACAAAAATAAAAAGTTCAAGGCTTTTATGTTATTGTTCCTCTTGTTGAATGAGATGCTTTTATTCGACATAAAATGCACATTGGCAACCAGAATGCAGACTCTGATGTCTGTTAGTGTCAATCATGGGGAATATAGCAACAAGAGAGTAATGAAAGACCAAAGCGGTGTAGCCTAATAACGCTTCCTCACCTTCTAGAGGAGAAGGTCAAGGGTTCTCATACCGAGAGGGGCACTGTGGTGTGTGAGCGAGTATTTTGCCAATGGAAAAAAGAAGAGAGGAAAGCAAGGACGAGTACATAATATTTATCCCGCCAATGTGGGTTAATAAGAGAGAGAGGCTGGATATAAACCAAATACTGGGCATAAGTTTCTAAAGTGGTTACTCTACATTCAAGCACCCTCTCTCGTGTAAACAAAATATAGTTCTGGACTTTTAGTGTTGCTGTGTCAACTGGGAGATAGGACCATAGCTTCGTGTTGGTCAAGTATTGGGAAGAAGCATAGTGGGCCAGTTTCAACTTTAAGAGCAGCCAATTTTTGTAAATTATAGCTAAAGATCAGTTTCTTTTCAGGCTTTTTCCCAACATCCTCCATAGGCCAAACAAGGACAGTGTAGTGGTCGTCACTTTAGAAATACTTCTACCCTTCCCAATAGTATGTTTACGTTCTACGTGGCTCACTTCCCCGGGTTTTCTTCTCTTATTTTTCATTCTGGATTATTTGGACGGGGGAGCCATGAGAAGATGTGGACTGAATTTCAAGTTGTTGGGCACACGAGCCAAGAGTGATTCCTTAATTAAGAGTATTGTATCATCTTTACTGTGTGTTTGGCAGAGACCTTTGTGAATATAAATGAACCAGCAACTTTCTCTAGCCAGGCATTTTTTCACTCTCTCAAGTATGAGTAGAGAATAGATTAGTGAGATGATCTCCTAGGGTGGATCTGAATCATTCAAGCACTGTCACCATTGTGATCTATGGCCTTGCTTTCTAAATTACTGCTCTCTTTATATAATTTGCTTCATCGTGTTGATTTTCCTTCCAGGTTCTGTCTTCAACTGTGTATTACCTGAAGCCCTTAAAATTTCTGCTGTGCAACATGATCCCAGTTACCATCCGGATGATAGCGAGAGGAGAAGGCTAACAACTGCCTTAAGTTGCTTGTCTTCGATTTCAACGAGGCAAAGGCAGTTGTCAACATCTTCACTGTTCCTACAGTCTCCATTGAAACACTGTTTACCGTCATGGGAAGTGAAAAGGTCCGGCAATGGCTCACTAAAGCAAAGGTAATATGATGCAAGAGAAATCCATTTACTTTAAAATATCGTAAGCAAGTAACCATTTGGAAGGGCTCTTTTGTTTTCATGTCTTTCAAGCATGTGCCCATCTCTCTCTCTCTCTCTCGGTCTTTCTTTTTCTAGTTTTGTGGGATGATGATTGCCGTCCCTGTCACATTATATTTTGGTCTTTATCCTTTGATGCTAACTGATTCTTGCAAGAAAAAGAAATTTTTTTTTTTTTGTTATGTCAGGATCCTTGACGTGTGTTGCATACTGCCACCTACATTTCTTGTTTAAAAAACATTCAGAAATCAATCAAATTAGTGCTAATGACTAGCCATTCCGGAACCTAGAATATCAAATTAGTGCTAATGGGACATTTCACTTCCATTCTTTCAGATGTAGCTGCCCAGGAATTCTTCACAATTATAAGCAGTAGTAGAGGTGGATGCAATCGTTACAAATTTGCAATGGTATTCATCCTCATTAAGGCAGATTCTGAAAGAGAAATATGGATATGGCTTGTGGTGGAATCGAGTACGTTATTCCAAAGCCACCAGAGACGACAAAACAAGAAAACTGGGTTCTGTCATGACTTATGCTCTTAAGTCTCCAGGCTGAACGTTGGGTGATCTGGTGCTTACAAAAATGTCTGCTATTGTGAAGTAATTATTGTTAAATAACGTTTGAATGTGGATGAAGGTGGTGGGAAGACCAATGCAACACATAATTGGCTTTTGATTGTGTGGAATTTTATCATTCCATAAAGGCAGCTTTGGCATGATTCTATCAGTTGTACATTGATTTTGATGCTGATGAATCAGGTTTTCTCTATTTTTCTTCTTTATAGGATCTTTTGGTTTACACAATGCACACCCAATCTTACCAGAAATGATGATGCTCTGCGCATTTTATGTTCTAAAAGTATCTTTTGTAAAACAGTTGTTTTTGTGTCGGTTGTTACTTTTCTAGATTATGTAGTAGTCCAAGGTCATATACCATTTTCTTTTCTCTTCTCTTAAGGGTATAGTGTTATCTGAGGAGAATATTCAAGATTGATTGGTGATTTACACATCTGGGTACGGATTGGAGGCAAACTCAAGACTTGACGCATACAAGAATGTTAAAGAAGCATGCTACAAATAGTATTGTGTTTTTGTATGCACGACCCCGACCCGCATAAGAAAGATGAATATATCATAATGAGCTAAATGTGGGAACTGAAATATTTGATTGATTCCAGAGGCTTATCCTACCATTGATCATACAGAGCTCTAAATATACAAGGTAGCAGTAGCAGTAGCACTGGGAACCAAAACAAAAGTTGATATAGCACATAGAAAGGCCCATTTCGCCAACCAAAATATACAGCTCCTTGTCAAAAGAATGAATAAGTGAGGTGCCAGCTCAGGTTTAACAGGCCAACAACCCAACTAATGTGATTTTTAAAGCATTACAACACAAGTTCTAAGGGCTATATAGCTGCTGGATCTAAACCAAATCACATTTTAACCAACAAGATTGATTCCCTGGATCTCTATTTAACCAAACAGGAAAATACGCAAACCTCAGGAAAAATGCCAGCTTCTAAAGTGCCACTGAGCTCCGCAACAATATTCCAGATAGATACATATTCAACTGTAAGAATGCTCATTCCGAGCATAATTTTCTATACAATTTTTAGTTCTTTGTAAATAATAGAATCATAGAATGAATATACAGAGGAAGAATCCAAATTATCGTTGTCAAAACAAACCTGCAGGAACACGAAAGAGATACTTCAGATTAACATGTGCATATTTCTTTCGACAAGGGTGTAGGCAATAAATAATCAAACACTCCTTAATGGACCTTTTTTCATAAACAAGAAAATTACAAGAGTCTAATAGCACCCCAATGTTTGTTATAGTGGGTGGAAATAACCACCCCTCTGTTCTGTATATCAAAAGAAAATTTCAAATAGCAGGGCCTACAGAACCCAACCAGGACTAAAATATCTTAAAGGAGCGAGGCCATGAAATTATCAATCCTCTTTCTGATGCAAAACACTAGGCAGGCTATTATTACCATTGAGAGCAGCATGATATATTCGTTTCTCTGCCAAACCAATATCTGACAATATAAGATTACCCTGCAACGGAGAAACACAAAATGAAGCAACAAATAAACAATATGGGGTAATTGGAATTAAACTACAGCATTTAAGAAAGCACAAAAGCCCAATTCACATACTAATTGTGAACAGATATACCTTTTATGTTATGCCTCGATAGATTAAGGAAATGTGATGAGAGGATCTCTGACAATTCATGTATTGTGTTTTAATGCAGGACTCCGTTTTAGAGCAAATTAAACACACCAGCGAGTAATTTACCAAGCTTGGTTGAAAACATTACAAGTTAAGAACCCGAATCATTCTACTAGGTTTTAGCACAGAAAAGTGAGGACCTGATGTTTTAGAAAGCAAGAAATTCGAGTATTTGTTACACTTATAATGATGCTGAAATCTGATCCACAGCCTGGCTTAAATCTAAATATTATGATGGAACTATGGCACACAAGGCCCCAACTCCTAATCCTTGTAGAATGACAGGCCACATAAGAGTGACAATATATGTCTAATGCTAGCTTCTAGAATCTTCTATGAAGAGGGAATAAGATTCAAGCCACAATGGAGATCCATTGTGATGGTTTCTTGATCTGTGACAGGGAGAATCCGTACAGGTATGGGACTTAGACGCAGAGCTCTTTGTCCATACCTGATACTGAATTTGTGGTTTGCACTGAAGAGTACTAGCAGCGAGAAGGAAACCCACTTTGAGTATTCAAAAAGCCAGCACAGGGGTTCCCTTTTCTCTTTAGGCATTTGACACAGAAAGTCCCTCGTTAATTCTTTTTAGATTTGGATACAGTCAGACCTAACGGCTGCATCTTTTGGGTAGTAAGAGATAATTCAGTCGGTGAGAAAAGTTTTGAGACTTGCACAGCCATCTTATATCCTCCTTGTCTAACAGAAGAATTTCTGAAACATCTTCGCCTATGGATGTCAAGAGAAACACGAAATTGTACGGTTTGCCTGCTGGGTTTGTGAGGATCTTTTGCTTTCCATTTGAAATCAAACTTATGTTCCTTTTTTATGGCAACAGACTGATATCAAAGCTCCCGTTGGCACAACAATAGTTCAGAGCATGGTAGCAATGTAGAAAACAACCAAATCTACCTCCAGGTCACTCAACAACCTCTCATCTAAGGTTTCTTCTACTCTTGATTTAAAAGTACAGTGAATACCGTTTTGCTCTTATAAGCTTGGTTATAACAGCTTTAGCTTTTGTAATAAGATGCAAGGCTTCAGCAGATCCCAAGAGTCACGAAGACGATTAGCAGATCAATAATCTTTCTACTGCTCCTCAATTTCCTTCTCATGGAACTTTAAAATTGTCCAAGATGTTTGACCAAACCCTACTCACATCCTAAGAAGCACGGAACGGGACACATGTATGATACGACACGGACACAGATATGGAAAATCCTAAAAACTTAGGACATTGACAAGGCAGGTATACGGGGAAATAATAACACACACATATATATATGATATATGAACTTTTAAAAATTCAAATCGGAGTAAAGACACCGGTAACATGGAATACGCCAACCAGAACAAACCACCTGAGAAGATCCAAACAGATCAATTGTTAGAGGACTTTTGTCTCACATCAATCCAAATGGGAAAGTAACTGGGTATACATGGGTCGAATGTTAGTCTCACCTAATAGCTTAAGCTTTTGGATCAAACCTTGAAAACATCTGACCCGTTACAATTGGTATCAGAGTCATATTGAGTCCTTAATTGGATGTCACGCCAAGGATCCTCTTGGGTGCCACTAGCCAGGAGGAGCCTGGGGTAGGGTGGTTCAATTGCAATATGACGTTGCAAGTTGGGGTGAGAAGGAATGTGGGAGGATTTTTGTCCCACATCGGATCCGGGTAGGGAAGTGGTTGGGTATAAATAAATTAAATGTTAGCCTCACCTAATCACTTAAGCTTTTGGGCCGAACCGCGAAACATTTGACATGTGTTACAACCATCCGCTTCACAAGAAAGAAAGTACAACTGGGTATAATAGTCCCCACACCAAACCCTAGAACCCATTGTTTGCTCTTTACATATAATGGACTTTTTCTCTTAGGTTTCTCTTTCTAGATGATTGGAGACTCCAAACTCATACCTAGACTAACTAATATCCCTATAGGATTTTTTTTTTTTTTTTGAATATGATAAGATACTCACACACCCCACATGAGCCCCATGGGGCTTGAACCCCTAACCTTCCATTTGGGGTGGAAAGACGATACCATCTGGCTACAAGGCCTTTGGTGTGTCCCTATAGGTTTTGCTAAGTAAAATTCTTGTACAATTGTGTTTTAGCATGTTTGCCCTTTGATCCAGGTATATTGGTTTTCAAAACTACTTTTCTGCAAAGTCCCAATTGATCCACCATTTGATTGATTGCTATCAGAAGGAGTGCAATAGATTGACCTACTGATCGATGCTAACTTGAAGTAGTGTTGTTACTGCTCAACAAGGTTTCTACAACGTATTTCTAAGGATGTTAACCATCATGTTGTTTTTGGATAGTAACATTTTTGGGGATTGATCATCTTATTTCAAAAGGGGATGATGAATATGACTTTTCAGGAGCTCCATATTTAACTACATTTTTTATTTATTTCCAACATCACAATTTGTTGAGCCCTCTTACAAGCATATGTACTAAGTTTAAAGTGCTTCTATATGGTCATCACATGTCTAAGAAGACAGATTACATACTGTAGCGGTGCTTCTATATGGTCATCATATGTCTAAGAAGACAGATTACATACTGTAGCATTTGAATACTAGAACTTAAAGACTCAGTAAAGCCAACAACATTTGACAGTTCAGCAGTATCATAATGCAGGTTCTATTTTGAAATTTACTGACATCAGGATATTAGGCCAAGGGACACAAGGTGTAAAATATAAAAAAAAATAATAAATAAATAAATAAACCTTTAAAATTACTAAAAATAGGAAGAAAAATTTGTGAGTTGAGATTTTCAGTTTTAACCCATGGGCCATGGTTCCATATTTTCACTCATAGCAGCTAGGAATTGTAAAATTGTTATATTGTAGCATTATGTACACCTGTCAGGAGAATATAGGCACCAATATTGGATACTTCAGTTGTCCAGGGTCAAGCTCTCATAGCGAAAATCTACATATGAGGTCCCAATTGTATTCATCTTACATCAACATAAAGGACATGCATACCTCACACGCCATCAACTTTCGCACATTATCAGCATAAAGTTTTGGATCATCCTTTTCCTGTTGTGAGGGGTGGTAAACAGGTAACTGCCTAACCTCAATGTGATTTACAAATTGACAGAGAAGAAGGATCACATGGCGCACCTGCAAATGAAGTTAAAGATTGAAACTAGAAGTATAAAACCTGATATTATGGACAAATTGAATATTTTCCCAAATATAGTGGTGGGTCAAATGTGAGTTTCCATGCCGACCATCAACAAAAACAGAGAAACACCATAAGAAATAATTAGCAAGTATTAAAAGATGCACCAATAATATTTTTATTTTATATTGTTGTTATGCATCTTCTGCTTTATACATTGCATTTAGATAACTGAGCAAGATCGAACCTGATTTTATTCCTTTTCTTTTTGGTTTAAAATATGTTTTCAAATGGTTAATACGGAAAAGAAAAAATAAAAAACAAGAAACAAAACAGCAGTGTATAAATCTCCTCACTTTTAACTCAAAAGAAGCCTAATCTGAAAGCAAGAGGTAAATAGAAATAGAAAACTCCGCATCAATACAGTGACCAGTTAACAAAATAGTATCTTGCATATACGAAATCAAAATACCAAAGAGTAGTCGGCCTTCTAGGTTACTTTGTCCAACAAAATCAGCTGCACATCTATCCACTCAAATTTCATATATAAAATATTTTTCTTCCCCCAGCTTCATAAGCTAAATATCTCTTCCTGAGAGTTTCTTGTTCTTTACACTAGGATTTCTTCTATAAAAGGAAATGGTGTGTTTATAAATGATTTATTTTACATGTATAGGTTTATTACACGAGAGCGGGTCCGAGTGTTACGGTAAGGTTGCTCCACTGTGACGGATTCCAAATAATAAATCTCTCATGTGGAGGTAAGGCTGCATACATGTGACTCTTCCTAAACCCCTTAATGTCAATCCTTTTATAACTTCACTTTTTTTTTCCTTTTGGTAAATAAGATCTCACAACCACTGAACAACGGGGATCTCGGCCAAAACTACACCTCGCAATGGCTGTCTTGTGCACCATGCTAGCCCTTGTCTGTAAGTTTGTTATATATACATGTTGCATGTTAGATTTACAAGTATCGATGTATTTTAGCTTTCAAAACTAAACAAAATAGTTAGAACTCATCACACTTATGAAGCATAACCATTATGCTAAAATGTATACTACCAATAATGAACTACTTAATATGTTAAAACACAAATTGCATGACATATACGAGTGATAGGAGGAAAAGAAAAATCATTAACCCTTGTATTGATCATTCAAACCATGTATTTCTTTCTTCTTTGTCGGTATATAACAAAGTTGTTTACAAGATAACTTATTTTCTTTATCAAGATGGATCCATTTTGTGCTCTTTCTCGTTTTGTGTTGACAAAAATCAGCATCTAGCACATAATACGTATATTTTGGACCATGCACTTTCATAATTTGGTAAAAGTTAAACAAAAGCGTGAGCATGTCCCTTTGTTCCTACAAAGAGTCGGTATGTGACCTAAATAATTTTGGAGTAACAATTAACATAACATGGATTAACTAAGCTGCAGTAAGTGAACTCTATGGACAGACCAAAATTTGAACTGCTAAAGTAGTACTCACTCCAGATATGGAATCCCAGGCAGGACTGAATCTCTGGTACGGGTATCTCAAAATCACAGGAAGCACTGGAACTTTTGATAAAAATGCACCAGTCTTGAATGGGAGGAGGAAATCCCCATTTGTAGTTGTGCCCTCTGCATTAAAATAGAAAATCATTTGAACAACTATAAAACAGTTCCCTCAACAAATATTTACGATCATGTACAAATAAATAGCTACCAACTGATGAATTAAGGATAAACGGGAAAAAAATAGTGGGCTAGGTTATATAATCCTTACAATAACAACCAAAAAATTGACCATGACAGCTAGAGAGCAACTCCACACAAACATGTGATATGCCGAATGTCATGCATAAGTTACCACTGAAGTCAGCGAAGTGGAGAAGACACAAAGTCAACTAACAAAGGCCAAATTCAAATGTTTAGAATTTACAAAACGGATTCCTTTTTTTTCCAATGATAAGGCTCTTGTTCATAAGAATTGACATTATGTCAACATCTTGCAAACTCATGTAGAAAAAATATAAGAATAGATAAATGACTAAACAATGGATATCCCAGAGCTAATATTACATAAAAAAACAAAATTAATCTTATGTCATGCATGAATATGTGATTCATACTGTCATGCATGCGTATGTATAAATATAGGAGGCATTATGGTACAGTGATAAAAGCTCAAGCCAACAAGCGTATAATGCCCATCCAAGGCTGAGGGCAGCCACTTAGTTTGACAAAAAAAAAGGTCAGTTCTGGGATCTGTACACAATCCACCCCAGCACAGCAGATCTATGGAACGACAACAAGTAATGCCATATATAGTTTGTTCATCAGAAAAAATCCAACTTTAAGGATGCACCAATTTACTGCACTCACACGTGTTGAAAATGCAACTTTCCAAAACTAACCCCCAAATCAGCTATTATTTCAATCTAATTCAAACTACAAAGGGATGACATCATGCGGTTTGACCTTCATGGTGAACATCTAACATGGACATCCAAAAGATGAAAGATGGAAAAAATAAATGGGATGGAGGGACTATAACTTAAATTTTTCTAATTTCAACAGACATTACAACTATGATCATTTAAACTTCTGCTAAAATGTAATGTATTGATGTAATGATCGCTATATATACTTCAATATGATCCATGTTACATGCACCAAAATACATGTGTCAAGTGCAGATATGCGTCTAAGCATAAGTTACCATATCCCAAATTACAAGTACGCCTGGGCATGAAAGGCACTGTATTATCCAATATTTTTATTTTAGTGTTTACTAAATGAATGATTTCTATCTATTTGGAGTAGAAGGGATATAACAAAAGCGTTTTATATTTAAGTATGTAAAAATTTTAAATTATAAATGTGTGCCAGTTCCAGATTTCAACCATACATCTCTGACACATCCCATTAAAATGTTCACTGTGGTGTATTCAACATGAATACTGAAACACATTTGTAAGAGTCCAACATAGAAGACCATCCTAAATCCTAAAGAGAGTAAACAGAAGCCTTCATTTAAACCATAGAAAAAGATGAATCTGCAAAACCTAAAGAAAAGAACAACGTTTTGGCATATTCATTGAAGAAAGTTGTACCACTTCCAATGGAGCTTTGCTTAACATTGAAGTTGTGAATTGTAGATTAAAGACTGAACCGACGATCACACTGATATCTCGCTTCAACTTCACTAATCCCACAACATACCGAAAGTGACCTACATCGATTTTGTAATAATTCAAGCACTATGAAAGGGTCCTTTAGAATTCCCTCAACATAAGACACAACTATATAATGGTGACAGAGATTGACAACTGAATGTTTTTTATCACAAGTGAGGTTCTTCAAAGGATACCTATACTATTATGTGGATGAGTTCAAAGAAAAGAGCTTCAGTAAATATCTGAATGTTGTGTAGTGGCTAACCAAAACATCACCCATTAAAGTATTGGACAAACAGTCATAGGAGATCAAAATCGGACTGGGGATGCAAATCGCCTAAGGAGTGGATCTGTTGATGGAGTGAACTATGTGCCTACAGACTGAAGTGGAGACTTTAGAGATTCAAATGGTTATAATATTTCAGAGGTTGATGCATTTACAAGACCAGTTATTGTAGTATACACTAAAGAGACGGTACAACTTTCTACGACCTAAACTGGTAAACATTTTTTTAGGACCTTAAAGATGCCATGCAGTGAATAACAGCAAAGGATGACAGTCCAAGGAGACCTAGGACACTAGGCCAGTGAAAATCATAGTCATATACTCCTAAAGGGGAAGACAGTGACGTAGGACAAATTCATTTAGCAGTACTGTAAAAGAAAATTTCCAGTCCCTGACTTATTTTTTGATATACATCTAATATGCCACTAGCAGAAATATTAACTAGCGTCTGCTTTTGTTATCAATATAAACTTTCTTACCTTGCAAAAAAAAAAAACTAGTGTCTGCTTATAACCTTAATGTCCTTGTCAAATTTATCAGCACTGTTTCAGCTTAACAGGACATATGTGGCTACGACCAATGCATCATGAAACAAAAGCAAAGATCTCAGGCACCAGAGATTTAATGAAATCAAAGTGAGAACCTGGAAAAAGCATCATCATTGGGGCAAACTTATTCTGATGAGCTTCTCGAACTCTATCATTAACAACACCTGCAAGCAGCAGAAGAGGGTTAAATACCTGTTCTTGTGATTGTGTGCTTGCTTTTTAGCTTAATTCCTTCCAAGACTTCGCCGTGACAGTTTTTCTAATCCATTTTAACTACTTCTGAATTGTGGACATGAAGACTATTACTTCACTCAATTTCTATTAGAATATAAATAAACTTGAGGTTCGAAGTATTCAGGAAAAAAAAAACTTAAGGTTTGAAGTCTAGTTCTTTATTCACTTCTATATGACTAGTTATATTCATCTCCAGCATCTTGATGATCATGGGGGCATCCAAGTCCAGCATTGCATGAGGGTGCAAATGTGACAAACTTGAACAGTGATGTTAACATTTCCATACACAAGATACAATAAAACTTGACTCCATAAACACAAACAAGAAAAAAATTCTAAGTGTTGAAGTAATGAGGGTATACAAGTTTGTAATGATGTATTGCTCTTATAAAGAGGGAATGAAATAGGGAATTTTTTGAATTTTTATTCTGGTTCCATGGAAATACATGATGTCTATGATGTATCACTTCTTCTCAAAGAATAATGTGTGTTCGGGGGGCGGGCGCTATTACAAAATAGAATTTTTTTATTGATAAGTAGGACATATATATTAGAAGACGTTCAAAAGGGGAACATGTCCCAGAGAAGATGCAAACAAGCCTAATAGTTACAGAATAGAAATCAGAGATTAATGTACCAGAAACACCCTTGAAGTCTGATGCTTTTGATTCTCGCTGGACATACACACACCCGAGGCACTTGCTGTAGAAAACAGAAAAAAGAAATAATTAAAGCCTCCCCTTGACCGTTTTCATACATCGAGAAGTGAAGGTTAAAAGAACACATGAAATAGACAAGAATAACAAAAGAAGAAGAGAGATGACTCCTAACACCTATAATCATTCACACTGTTACCAAATACCAATTCATTAAAAGAAATAAAATTATTGTGTTTTGCTTAGTCATCGCTAGAAACTGATTTAATTTTTTGGAAATGGACTTTAATACCTATCTTGCAGTTATTATGAATAGAGAGACCTATGAAAAGCACTTAATAGCTGTAGCACCAGAATTAAGGTCAGGTAGTACCAGTGAATATTACCATTTTCCCTCCAGAATCGAAGTAGAGACTATCCATATTTCAGTTTAGCAGATATCTTTTTTTTCTTTCACAACAGAAAAAACATAGATTAGCAAATTGTTACCTTAACGTAATTTCCATGGCTAAACAATAGTAAATTTGCAATTTCATTTAACGAGGACTTGAAATTGCGGAATCAATAGAACATGGAATTCTATCAAGCATTTCTGGGTTTAATCAACAAAGCAAAGAATACAGAAAATCCACAAAGATAGTTGAAGTCCAATTTTTATCATACAACCGATCTATCAACTCGAGTGGTATTTCCTCCTCATTTAAAAGGATGGTTGAGGATTAGCTTCGAAGGGGACAATAGTGGTTGGGATGTGGTTGTGTGAATTAGGTGCAGGAGAAACTTAACTACCTAATAAAATTGTGCCACTATATCATAGTATTAAAGAAAATTAACAAAATGATGTGAACCAACCTGATGAGACCAACTAGAGGAAGTTTAGCCACTGATCTCTTCAGCAATACAATCCAGGGGTACAATTGACAAAATTAGGACAGAAACATGTCAGTGTGAGCACCCAGAAAGTTTTAATATTGTGTTAACCAAATTATTGCACATGCAAACCATATGCTGGCAACTAACTTTGTGATAAAACGAGTTAACACACCTTAGCAACAAAACTTGGAAATGAGGATGACATATGATACAATATATCAAGATACGAGATATGGTTTGAAATAATTGCCCCCGGTTGTTCAGGTTCTTCAGATTGATCTCTAGCTTCAGCCTGACCCAATTGGAAGGAAGCAAGATCAAGAGTGAACAAAACGAAACAGGATCAGTATACTATTCCAATGAATTAAGAGATACCACAATTAGAAGAAAAATTGACTAAGACATCATTTTTATAACTTAACCCAAATCTAAGATAGGTTGAATATGCAAGGATTAAGCAAGTAATAGAGAAAGCAGAGAGTGAACATCCACGTGTATAGCATAATAATCTGTATATGCACACCCTCCAATTGGGGGGAACCCATCAGTGGAAATTCAGAAAAAGTGAAACCAGAGCAATAAATTGACATACATACTCTCATGCTACAAGCAAAATGGCAACAACATAGTCCAGCAACCAAAACTCATAAACGTAAAGAAACTAGATTACACAATGAACTTCCCAACTTCAAATCAAAGAAGCTAGTGCCACCAATTCCGATATAAGAATCGACCATCAAAATATTCATAGGTCAAGATATGCATCTACATTCATCTATCTACAAGTATAAGAGCGTGTGTGTGTGTGTGTGTGTGTGTGTGTGTATCTATCAATTATCAAAGTACATGTGTATGTATTTAGTTGAATCACAAAAGCAAATTTCGTACCTGGGCATTCAGTTTATCATCAACGTCGTGGGGCTTCCGATAGGCATCTTTAATCCAATAAAAGCCTAGAACGAAAAGCATAGCCCTAGAAAGAAATCTCCCACACTGCACAATCACCGTCCTCCTCCACCCACCCATATGCGCGTAGTCCTCTTGCTCGTCCTCCCTATTTGGCGTCAAAAACACCGTACAAACCCTACAAATCAAGTAATAGACGACCAATATCGCCAGGGCCAGAACCACCCGTATCGGCACCAGCGTAATCAGCGCCGCTCCGACCAGCAGCTTCTCCGTCAAGGGAAGGTCGCCTCGGCCCATGGTGCCGTAGACGTCGCAGCGCACATAGGCGGCGAATTTCTTCTCCATCTCCTCCAAGTTGTGCGGTGATTGGGAGGTGGGGGTCGAGTCCGATTTGAGGAGGGGACGATCGTCCTTGGTGGAGGCATCGTCGATGGGGTCGGACGGGGGTTGTGGCGGTGGCGGTGGTGGTTCAGGGATGGTGGATTTAGGGTTTAGATCTTTGAGTTCGGACTCCATTTTTGGGAAACCTAGATTAGGTTCTACTGGTTCTCGCCATGATTGTGTTGTGTGTAGATCTGGGAAAAGGTATAGTATTTCTTTCTTTATTGTTGTTGTCGTGACGTTGCCGATGTGGATACTAGAGCCTGTGAATAGTTAAAACACGCCCACCCTCTGAATTTTGTTTCACGTGTTTCATCACTCTATTTTAAGTAAAGTGGTGTGGGCTCTTGTTCTCAGTCCTCGGATTAAGTGGGTCACTCACTCCCAGTACATATATGGTGGTAACAGGATTAGAATCTTTTACGTATTAATTTTTACTTTTAAACAAAATAAGGCAAAAGTGCACAGTTATAAAATATTTTCTTATATTATTTTTTATCTGAAATCACTATCATATATTTTTCAAAAATTACAAAATACTTCATATATTTTGCTTAGTTCCAAACCACTGCCTTATATTTTTCAAAAATTACAAAATATCCCCATTGATTATATTTTACACAAAAATATTAATCATTTTGCCCCCCTTATCTTGTAATAACCAATTTTTAGTATTTTATTTACTTTTGTTTCTCTCTTTTTCAATAATATAATTAATAATTCAAAACTTCATACACATACATATATATTTACAGGGGTGTTTAAAACCGGTTCGATTCCTAAAAAATAGGAATCAGTACCGAACCGAACCTGATCCAAAATTTCGATTTTGGTTCCAATTCTGATTCATACTATCATTTTTAAAATAAAAAAAAAGAAGTAAAAAACACAAGATATCAAAAGATAATAGAATTTTATATATGTTAATATTTTGATTTTTAGACAAAATGAGGAAAAAGGGAGAGAAAGAAAGGAGGAGGAGAGCTAAGATTTAGTTAAATCTGTAATTTAATATAATGTTTCTTATAATTTAACAAATTTATATATATATATATATATTTTTGGTAGCTATTCACGAAATATTTTTGGTAACTTTTACTTATATTTTTGGTAGCTTTAAATAGCTTTTCACGAATTATATATTTTTTTTTCACAAATTAAATATAGAAACATATATAAAATTATATTGTTTTTTGATATTTGGTGTTTTTTACTTTTTTAAAAAATGATAGTATGAATCGGAACCGAAACTAAAATTTTGGTTCCGGTTCAGTTCGGTTCCGATTTCTATTTTTAAGGAACCGAACCAGTTTGAACACCCCTATAAATAAATATGTGTGTGAAATTTTGAATTTTGAATTATATTATTGAAAAAGGGAAAAAAAGTAAACAAAATACTAAAAATAATTTATTACAGGACAATGAGGTAAAATAATCAATATTTTTGTGTAAAACATAACAAAGGGGGGTATTTTGCAACTTTTGAAAAACACATGGTAGTGATTTGGAGCTAAACAAAGCACAAGGGGGTATTTTGCAACTTTTGAAAAACACAAGGTAGTGATTTGGGGCAAAAAATAGCATAGGGGTATTATGTACTTTTGCCTAAAAATAAAAACAAATCCACACAAACTTAAAAAATAAATACTCCTATTTATGTTTTTTCCCACACCTATTCTCTCAACAACCTTTTTTATTGATGGAAAATGACTTTTAAAGGACATTTCATATATTTTAAACAGCTAAACAAATTGAAATAAATATTTTTTTTCACATTAAATGATCAGAATAGAAGGCCATTATATATTTTTGCGGATCATCTAAAAAAAAATTCAATAACGAAGAGCTCCTTTAAGTCAATATTTATAAATATAATTTTGAATGAATAATGT
Organism: Cornus suecica; assembly: GCA_963922005.1. Lineage (NCBI taxonomy): Eukaryota > Viridiplantae > Streptophyta > Magnoliopsida > Cornales > Cornaceae > Cornus > Cornus suecica. The sequence goes on from OY998240.1 coordinate 88,972,056, forward strand.
ATATTTTTTATTGTTTGCTTTCCATATATTTGCTGACAAACTTAAAAGGATTTTTCCTTTTCAGAAAGACAAAGAGCTCCTTTGAATATAAGCACAATAAAAGAAGGCAATATTTGCAGTTCCTATTTCCTCATTTGCACTCTACTTACTTTTCTTTGCGAATAAATGACAAAATGATATTTTATTCATCAAATTTTCTCTATTTTACCATAAATTATTGTATATGTACTTCATTTTAGCATATGTACTTCATTTTTTAATTAATAATGATAGATATATGTGATTGCCATAAGGGCATCCATATCCTTTATCACATTTTGCGCGATGAAGATTTCATTTGTTTGTAGGGACTAAATTCCAATAAATGAGGTGGGTACAACTATTAAAATAAGAGTAGGCAGATTTCCTTTCTCTAGTGAATGCGGGCGGAAAATAGGCACAACTATCAAATTGATAGGATATTATTACTATATTTAGGTGAAATTAAAGATGATTATGGTAAGATGTTGAGAAACCTGTGAATTTGATTACTTGCATAGGTTCAGAACTAACCCACTTAATTTATTTAGTATAGTATTGAAAGAAATGAATTTAAAAAATTTATGTGTAACACGATACGTAATCAATCATTATAGCAAGTCAAAGGTCTTGTTCATATTTAGAAGATTTAGCTAGATATGTCACCTAACTTTTGTAAAAATAAAAATAAAAATGGGCATAGACAGTGCCGTTTAGAATGAATAGTGTTAGATAGATTATTTACCCATTTGGTAAACTCAGTCGATTCCACGACGACATGAAGAAGTAAATCAAATTAAGAATTCTGAGTATTCTTCATTCTTCAACAAACTGCTACATAACAAAGATTATAACTATTTCAAATGGAAGGGGCATTTTTTACTGCGTAATTATTATTCATCAGAAATGTGACAAAGGAAAGAAACAAGGAACCTTGACGAGTTCCTATTACTACAATTTATAACCCGCTCACCAGTATCAGATCTTCAACACTCTCCCTCGTACCATTCCCATTTAATTGATCCCCGATCACATACATAAAAAAAAAATTCTCCGATTAACCAACACAAATCCTATTTCATTCGCAAAATTCAACAATAATAAATAAATAAATAAAGTCAAACTGCAAGCAAAATCAGCAGCGCAACCAATTCTTGTGAGTACTAATGTAATGCTGGCCAAGACAAGCCCAGCTCCGGACAGCAAGAGAGACTCCGAGACCCGCCCCTTCCCATCTTAAAATGTCTGCCCGCCCATGCAATGCCCCATCCTCTGCACAAACGTAATCTTCTTCAAAAACTTCTTCCTCCTAAATTCCCCCATCTTATTCTCTTCCTCACTACACTGAGGAGCTCCTCTAGTCACCAGAATTCTATACTTGATTGCAAACAGGCTTCATCCTCCAAAACCCACCCTCCTCACATCCCTAATTTTCAATCCGATACTGCCTATATAATGGATAAACTTGGCCCAAGCTCTGATCATCTGAATATTACCCGAGTTTTTTCCGTCAATGGATCCCGTTTGCGGTGATGATGAGCTCTAAGGGGATACAACTTTTACTGAAGCTCTTCTTGACACTAATGTTTTGCCCGAAATATAAAATTCTGGCAACTTTAACTCCCAGTTCCCACAAATTTATTACATGAAACCACCAAAACAAGCAATTAATTCACATAGTATTATGCAAGAGATTTCATTACTGAATTGAGTATCAAAACCAAATGAGAACTGGAACCTGGTATTAAATATTCTGCCCCATAGTATCTAAGTAGGAAAAGAAACATTAACTTTCAACCCGCACATAACTGTCTGTAAAACCTCTAGATCCGCATGAAAATTTAAATAAATAAAACAACTTGCAAGAGAATGGCCGACTTGAGTACCTCAGCTCATGTCTTTTTAAGAAGTACCTTTGCTCATGTTGATGGACCTTTTTACAGTTAAAATCCTTTGAGACTAAATGAGCGAGTATTAGCAATTATCAGGTGATTGAGAACAAAATTTTAACAAAATGCAGAATGTGAAATAAGTTTTATAGGGAAAATAAATGGTCATAGTATCTAATCATGATGGATATCTGTGATATGTTGGCAACGAAAAAGTTCTACTATAGTTTTTAGTACTATGGTTTACCACTTCATGAGTTGTAAGATCAACTCTTATTAGGTGTTGGCTATAAGACAATATGCTACTGTTTACATACATTTTTGTCTTTTTTCCTTTCCATTTTTTTTCCTTTTAGCCTAATAAGCATCAGTCCACAAAATTTTTCCTCTTGGATGAAAATTTCTTGATCTAACCTCTCCCTTCCCCAATTTCCTTACACGCCAAAGGAGGACTGTTAACCTGGGTTCAGTGGGGCCCTAAGAAGCACATAGATGGACACAATACGACATGAACATGCTGACACGTAAAACTCTAAAAAGGTTAGAAGTTACTAACATATCCCTTGAGTTTAGTAACTATATACTGAAGTTAAATAAATTATAAGACGATTCTATTCGAATATAAAAGGAATATGTTATACAAGAGAATAAGTGTGGGATGTATAGGTGAATGTCTGGAATGTGTTGCCAAAGTGATCAAATGTTTCAACAAGTGTCCAAAGTAACAAATTTTATTTTCGCATAATGGAAACAACTATGAAGTGTCGAACACTGTGTCTAGGAGTGTCGTGGAATGTCGTCTCAAACACGAAGACGGCACCATTCGTGTTTCTTAGGTGTGGCCAAAACTGCAAAATGAAAACAGAAGAAAGCAGTAAAGCAACAATTTCAATCATTGCTTTAAAATGGCAATAGTGCAACATATTATGCGTATCTCCGTTCATAGCAGCACTCTTGATTTAGAGCAGCTAGTTATGCTTGTGAAGGTAAGTAAAGGAGGTTGCAGCTCACCACGAAAGACCTCTTTGTTTACTTTTAAGGGTCTCACTTGATTGATGGATTTGGTCTGGGCCTCTTAGCTTCGTTAAGGAAATTAATCTCTAATTCGATGCAGCTGTACATCCCATTCGACTAGAAAACACCTGGCGAAATAAATGTCGAAAATTGACGACAAACATGATACAAGTGGTACCTCTATATCTATTCTACTGTACTAACAGAGGACAAAATAATAGGTCAGAGAAGTGCGAGCTATACATTTATTCAACTGGAAAGAGGAGGGCGCAATAAGTGTCTAAGGTTGACCACTAACCTAAAAGAAGTGGTATATCCATATCTATTCTATAGTACTAAATGATGACACCTATCTAACTCAACTAGAATCTTCTGCAATTTCCTTTGCAGAAAGTGCAGAGTTCAGGTCCTTAACATTCCCCCGGATTCAAGAAATGATTCCGAAGCTTTGAACAGATTCCAAAGGAAAATATATGCATAATAAAGGATTTTAGTTTGCCAAACTCAAAAGTGAAGAAATGCGAGCTCCCTCTGAAATACAAGCTACGCCAGCATCATCCATATATACCAAAAATAAAATAAAAAGGTGTCTAATAAGAGTAGATGGGTTACCAGCCAGCAGCATGAGGAAAGCGGACATCATTATATTACAACTTTAAGAAATATAAAAAAATGGCAAAAATTGAAACCCAACAAAGTAACAAGCCTAAAAGCTTGAACATTGTTGGTCCTATTTCTCCAAAACACCAAGAATAAGCACTACAATGGTTGCCCACTGTTAGCAAGTAGCAACAGCATTCTGCAACAAATTGCTACAATAGTAAATTTTATTACTGGTTTAGCTAAAAGGGGCATTTTTATTAATTATTGAAGATGGGAAATGTGACAAAGGAAAGAAGCAAAGAACATGTATGACTAGGATATGTGTAATGTAACCCCCTCAATAATAGATTAGAGAGTATAAATGCTTGAAAACTCTACCTCCTCCCAATAAAAAGAGCATATTTGAAAAGTCTGTCCTACAAACTAACACAAGCACTAATTCATGCTGCTTGTAGTTGAATGTACCTGCGGGCCGATAAAAGGCCGGCTCCGGAGCAGAATCAGCAAGACAACCAATTCTTGTGAGTGCTGATGAGGGCCGATAAAAGGCCGGCTCCGGAGAGCAGGAGAGGCGCGGAGAGGTCGCGAATGTCGGACAACGCCATCAAGGCATCGGCCACATCCTGCACAACAGACAACTGCTTCATCAATTTGTTCCGCCTCAATTCCCCCATTTTCTTCTTCTCCTCTGCACTACACCCAACCCCTTCCCCTCTGGTGAAGGAAATCTCCATGGTGGAAGTCAAGCAAGCTTGGTCCTCCAAAATTGCCCTCAAATCCCTAAATTTCAAACCGATGCTGCCAATATAACCTATGAACTCAGCCCAGGCACTGATCTTCTGCAAAGTAGGAGAGTGTTTGGGATCGATCAAGCCCGATTTGGCGAGCCAGACGAATTGCTCGACGAAGTAGTAGAAACCCTCGGCTCCGTAGGCGATGATGGAGAGAATGGTGAGTTGAGTGGAGGAGGAGGAGGAATGGGAAATGAGACGGAGAGCATTGAGGTCTTGGACGAACTTGCCGAGCCTGAAGGCTTTGCGGCTGAGTCCCACGCTGGATTCGAAGGACTTGAGGCGTGGAGTTAGGGTTGGGGAATCTGGGAGGAGGGAGGAGGCCAGGATGATCTTGGTGGCGTAGCGGGAGATCTTGAGGAGCTTGTCCACGCCGTCCCGCTTTGCCAGGTAGGCTTCCAGGTGATTTAAGAAATCTCTTCTGTTTGTGTCTTTTAGGGGTTGCGAAGAAGACATATTTGAAGCTTTCGTTTCCATGGAGTTTGTGAATTGTCAGTTGTGATTTGTGATTTGTGATTTGTGATTTGTGATGTGGTGGTTCAAAGTACAGGGATTTGATTTTGTCAATGACCAATCTGATGGATGGATGGATGGCGTGAAGCGACGTCGTATTGGTCAGAAACTTCCAAATCAGTTACGAGGTTCGGTTATCTATCCAGGAACTAAAAACAAAACTCCCATACTAGTATGGAGATTTGCCACTCTCCCAATCCAATCTAATCTAGATGGAAGGAAGGACAACATTACATACAAAATTGGGTTCTTCATATATACTAGGTGTCTGAATTGTGTTGACTAATGTGCAGATTGATCATTTTATTTACCAGTAAGAAGCGCGTGATAGGATTAGGAGGTATCCATGATTGTTATGCGTGCCCTTTTCTCATCAAAGCAATCCCTTTTTTTTTGTCCACTATCTGGAATTGCTACTCTCAAGGATCAATAAATGCAACTTTGGATAAACCTATTTTTTTTCCCAACAATTAACCTATTTCACTATTACCATTATCTATTAATTTCTCATAGACTCATTTTTTTCCCGTAAAGATAAATAGTAAAAAATAACATTTAAATTCAAGTAAAATGACACCACTAGAGTCTAGAAAGCACGCCTTCTAACTAAGATGATAAACCTTGACACAAGTTTATACAAACTTGTTGGATGAAAGGCGTGCTTTCACGACCCAGAAGGCGTGCTTTAGACTTTAAAGTATTTGTCTATTGTTCGATACATATCTTCCTGACAATGACATATAATATGGTTTTTCACTTAACCTTTTGAAATATCTATGTCATGGGCCTGCGACTTCCGTGCCTAAAGCCCACTCAACTATTGAAATATTTAGTAATAGGGTCCGGCCCATCTCTATCCGTCGATATTATAGACCAAGTCATATATATATATATATATATATATATATTTCCCATATAGCCGTTATTTACCCACTAATATTGGCTTTTCGGGTGAGTTTGGCTGTGGATTCTTTCTCGTAACGGTAAGTCACATGCATTCCCCACACCAATTCCCAATGCACCAACTGAATGCGACCCATTGCCTAAGGTTGGTTTACTTACTTGCTCCCACATCCTGTAAAATACCACATCTACCCTTGTTCATTATTTTTTACAACTCCACCCATGTTGTTAATCAAAAACATTTTAATTATGTACCTACCGACACTTACAGACAAAGTTGCTCCATTACAGAACTCATAACAAAAATAATTGACAAGTTGCTCCATTACAGAACTCATTATATTTATATATAATATATAATTATAGTTCGTTGAACAGTGAATATTATATATATATAATATATAATATATAATTATAGTGTATATAAATGTATGTAGATACACGACGCATTCATGTTTGCATTAACATGACATCCACTATAGTGTCTTCAATAAATTGGTATCTATAGGCCGGAAATAGAAGGTGCTGAAACCTTGAAATTAATTAAGATGTTTTCAAAATAAAAAAAAGGGTTAATTTCAAGAAATTCTCAATATTATTCAATTTAATTAACTAATTATTATTGTGTTCACTTTACCCCATATTCTATTCAATTTCATCATTACGCCCCCTTACCTCACATTTTGAGTCAAAATGCCTAAAATACCCTCAATAGTATAAGAGGTTTAGTGAAATCAATCATTTTAAAAAAATTATTTTTCAAAAATCAATTATATTTTTTGTAAAAATTATAAATTCAAAAATATATATATATATTTTTGCAAAAAAAATATTTTTCGGTGGGAGTATATTATTTTCGAAAATATAAATTATTTCGGAAAAAATAATATATATTTTTTGTGAAAAAAATTATTTTTCGGAAAAAAAATCATATTTTGGAACATAATAGTATATATATTTTTCTGAAAAGATCATATTTTGGAATATAATAAATACTTTTTCGCAAAAAAAATATTTTTCATAAAAAAATCATATTTTGGAACATAATATATATTTTTGGAAATAATTATTTTTCGGAAAAAAATCATATTTTGGAACATAATATATATTTTTCGAAAAAAAATCATATTTTGGAACATAATATATATTTTTCACAAAAAATATTTTTCGTAAAAACTCATATTTTCCAAAAAATATATATTTTGAAACTTATAGGTTTTATGAAAATTTAATTTATTTTCGAAAATAATTTTTTTAAGGGTTGATTTCACTAAACCCCCTTTATACTATTAAGGGAGAGTAGTTTAGATATTTTGACTCTAAATGTAAGGAGGAGGGGACATAGAGATGAAATTAGATATTATAGAGGGCAAAATGGACACAATAGAAATTAATTGATTAAATTGAATAACATAGGGAGTTTCTTGAAGTAAATCCTAAAAAAAAAATAAAAAAGACTATGATTTGTATATTTTACAAATTAATTTTCTCCCCCTGGATAGACTACATTTAAAGTTTGATTTAAAAGTAAAGATCATTAGGACAAAAAGTAGTTAATTTCACTTTGTTTAAAGTTAAAAATAATCAGGATGACAAGTGAAATCTAACATTTATAGTCGGTTAACTTATTAGGTAAGATGTGGTGGTATATTGGGTGAAAATGATGAAAAGCCCAAAAGCGTCATTTGGCTTAAAGTGCAATCCGTTTGGAAAAGCAAAAGAGTAGAGAGAACTCTAAAACCGGTTTATCCGATCCAATATATGCAGATGCAGATGCAGATCCTCCTCCTCCTCCTCAATTTAAAAACCTCCAATTAAAGCGGGCAATGGGTCGTTTTCTCCCTCAACACAAGACACACTCACACTCTGTTTATAAAAGCAACCCACCCCATCATCATCTATTGTGTGAATTATTATAGCAAACAAATAGGAGTACATTACATACACACACAAAGAGACTCTGTTTTGTGGTATAAGAAATGCCCATGCCAGTGGGAGGCCGGAGGGTATTGGAAGACTCCAAGAAGAAGCAGAGTAGTAGTAATATATCTGTGGAGAGTGCGTGCTCTTGTTCGACTGCTTCTTGTGGGAAGAAGAAGAAAGTCATATCTAAAGGGAGAGCGAAGAAGAAGAAGAAGAGTAGTAGTAATGGTTTAATTAGGTGCGCCAATGCCAACGCCAACGCCAACAACAACAAGGAGGTTGATGCTCCACTCAAGCGATGCCATTGGATCACACCTAATTCTGGTCACTCTCTTTCTCTCTTTTTATTTTTAGGGTATCCCTCAATTCTTTTAACTATCACCTTCTTATATATTTTGCTTCTCTTGTCAATTAATATTCTCTACAACCAGAAGTTTGTTTGAATTCTTTTTCTAATTATATATACCATTAATCATAAGGAATAATAAACATTATTAATTGGGAGATCAAAGTCACTCCTTAATCACACTTGGAATACATACATTGATATTCCTTAAATTTAAGGAATATCATCGATGGATCCCCTTCTCTTAACTTGTTGATCCAAGTTATATATTGCTATGACATCATGTCCAATCCCCATAGCAAACTTGTTTGAATTAAAATGCTTCCCTGGTTTTAGATCCACTTTATACTAGTTTCCATGATGAAGAATGGGGAGTTCCAGTGTATGATGATAGGAAGCTGTTTGAGCTACTTGTTTTGTGTCAAGCATTGGCAGAATTTACGTGGCCACTCATTCTCAACAAGAGACATTTATTCAGGTATTATCCATCATTAATTATCTAATTCCCTGGTTTTAGATCCACTTTAATTATCTAACTAATTTTTCCCAGCTTCAACTCATCTGATCAGATCAGATCATGCATATATAATTTGTATATATATATATATATATATTAAAGTAGTACGTACTACTCCTTGATCACAGGAAGGTATTTGAGAATTTTGATCCAGCATCGATTGCAAAGTTCGATGACAAGAAGATGTTGAATGGCAGCATATTGCTGTCTGAGACTAAGCTTCGTGCAGTTGTGGAGAATGCTAACCAGATGCTCAAGGTAATAAATCATACTATAATCTATATATATATATATATCTAAATGTTGATAAGATAAGCATAGTGGGTGCGGGTTGATTCGCTACTAATTTGGTGCAGTGTACTTGGTATATATATATATATATATATATATATGCAGGTTGAGAAGGAATTTGGTTCATTCAGCAACTACTTGTGGGGATTTGTAAAGAACAAGGCAATAAGAAATGGTTTCAAGTATGGACGTGAAGTACCGGCTAGGACACCAAAAGCGGAAGTAATAAGCAAGGATCTGATGCAGAGAGGGTTCCGTTGCGTGGGACCTATTATTGTTTACTCATTCATGCAAGTGGCTGGCTTGGTTAATGATCATCTTCTTACATGCTTCAGACACCAACAATGTTGCAACTGCACCATTGCTGTACCACTCACTAATCATACATATCCAACACCCAAAACATAACTAGCAAGGGATGTATAAAAGTAGATTACAATATTGTTTTGCTAGCTAAAACAATGGTGGTAAACTGATGCTAATCATGCTTCCTAGCTAGAGTCTCTCATGGCAGATATAGTTACATCTCTGTATTCACCACTCATCTTTCTCTGCTAATGTAATAAAAATCCTAATGTGTACACAATGTTTTATATCTTCTAAATACCGGAAACTTAATTTGTTACTTTTATTATAATTATTCATTTTTTAATTTTTTGCGATTCGGATATTGGCTACATAATATTTTTTGTTTCATAAATCTGTTAACTAGAGATTTTACAATAAATAAAAGGCTAATTTGCATTGACACCCCCTGAGGTTTGGATTAATTGCAGTCAGATGACGGTCAACGAAAAGTTTGCAAAGACACCCCCTGAGCTTTCAAAAGTCTTGCATTGACACCCCCTTTGGGCCATAAAAAGTCAGATTTGCCCTTATTATAAATATGGTTAATTTCAATAAACCCCCATCTACTATTGAATTTAATCAACTAACCCCTCTTATATCCGGATTGTCCACTGTGCTTTCCAATTTAATCAATTAACCCCTCATATATCCGGATTGTCCCCTATACTTTTCAATTTCAATCACATTACCCCCCACCCTCAAACAATATATATATAATTCAAAATATATATAAAATTCAAAAAATATATATAAAATTTCAAAAATATATATAAAATTCAAATATATATATATATATAATTTAAAACAATTATATAAAATTAAATAAATATATATATTTCAAAAATAATATATAAAATTCGAAAAAAGTATATAAAATTTGAATATATATAAAATTCAAAATATATATATATATACATATATAATTCGGAAGAAATATATAAATTCAAAACATATAAATTTAGAAATAATATATAAAATTCGAAAATATATATATATTTCAAAAAACAAAATTAGAATAAATAAATAAATTTAGAAGAAAAATATATATATATTGGTAAAATATCATATCTTTTCTAATGAAGTGAATCAAACTACTTACACCAACAACAATTAGTGGTCTTTTTATATATATTTTTCCAAAATATATATATTTTTGAATTATATATATATATATTTCGAAATTTATATGACGTTTTCGAAATTTATATGATGTTTCCGAAAGTTATATGATAATTTCAAATTTTATAAAAAACATCAAAATTTATATATTTGTTTCAAATTTTATATACTTTTTTTTTGTATTTTATATATTGTTTTCAAATTTTATATATTATTTTCGAAATATATATATTTATAATTTTTTATAATTGTTTTGAATTATATATATTTTTGAATTTTATATATTTTTTTGAAATTTGATATATATATTTTGAATTTTATAGATATTTTTTGAATTATATATATATATTGTTTGAGGGTGGGGGATAATGTGATTGAAATTGAAAAGTATAGGGAGAAATCCGGATATAGGAGGAATTAGTTGATTAAATTTGAAAACATAGAGGGCAATCCGGATATAAGAAGGGTTAGTTGATTAAATTCAATAGTAGATGGTGGTTTATTGAAATTAACCATATTTATAATAAGGGCAAATCTGACTTTTCATGGCCCAAATAGGTGTCATTGCAAGACTTTTGAAAGCTCAGGGGGTGTCTCTACAAACTTTTCGTTGACCGCCATCTGACTGCAATTAATCCAAACCTCAGGGGGTGTCAATGCAAATTACCCTAAATAAAATTAAGAAAGGAGAGAACAGAACATGATCCATCCCATGCACGAGAAACAAGACACTGCTCTTTTTTCAAGTGATGAAGAATACACATATATGATATGATGAGAAATATAAATAGTCATTGTGTTGGATACATACATTGAGAGAATGAGAGAGTTGTAAAAAATGAGAGGTTGACAGACAGAAGCCATATACATATATACATGACCCCATATAACTACAAAATGAAAAGCCCCTCCCCTGGCTGTTAGAGCTGTCGATAAGAGCAGGCCCTCCACCAAGACAACAAAGCATGGCCTCAACTAAAAAGTTCACGACAATCCTTGTTTCTTTCTTCTTCTTTTTTTCTCTAGGCTTAATATATATATATATATATATATATGTGCATTAATACAAGACACATCAAACAAGCCATTAATAAGCAGCAAAGGCCCCAACCGACTAGAGGGCAGGGCCAAAAAAGTCCAAAACATGAAACCTTTTAACCCTCAAACATAATTTTATATATCTATCTATCAAAGCATTTGCTCCATTGGAGATAAAGAGTGACCATTTCAAATGGGATTGTTTGTTATATGGAGAATACAGTTCAGTTTGCCAGATAAAGAAGATGCCATCTATAATTAAAAGAGTATTGCCAACTTGCTCAATTTTGGGGTTCATCCCACATTTATAGTCTACAATGGGCAATTAAACTCCTTGATCCCAATGAAAAATAGACCACAGTATCTACAAGAAACAGTTGTGAAAACATCCAAACAATTTAAAGAGGGTACCCCATAATAACTGAACAAAGAGAGAAAGTAAGGTGAAGAAACCCATAGAAATCCAAAAACTCAAAGGAGGCAAATTTCTCCAATAGCTATATTCTATATCTGAAACGAAGGCCTCCGCCCATGAGATCATATCTCCACAGAACTGCAAATGCACATTCCATACCTAGCTGAATAAACTCGAGTCGTTATGAGATTGCAACCATAAGAGAAGCCTAACTTTGACTCTTCCCATTTCCAAGTGTGAGTTCCAAATCATCCAAACCCACCTCATGAATCCTCTCTCCTTCCCACGCCTTCACCGGAACACTCTCAAACTGAAATTCAGGACCTCTCCCCTTCTCTGTGATTGCATTCTCCGCAGAAATTCTCTGAGCCACAGGTTTCACAAGATTAAAGGTTGGGGAAGTCGGAATCATAGAAGGCGCCAGTGTTTGGAAGGTCACCCATCGGGCAGAATCAACAGTGGAGGTGTCAGACTCGTCGCATTCGGGTATTGTGGGTGGAGTAGTACGCTGACATCGACTTGGGCTTGCTGGGGCAGAGGCTGCAAAGAACGGATAACTCAAGGAGGCCATAGATTCTTTGGCAATGGACTCCCAAGTGATGTTTTGCTTAGGTAGTCTAGAACTTGGGGAAGAAAGAGGTGGGGTTACAGGGGCGCTGTTTGAGATTCGGAGAGGAGGAAGAGACGAAGGAATGGCACTGCGGAGAAAAGCAAACGCATGAGATGATGCGTTGATATCCATTCGGGATGGACTCCGGAAGGAAGAGGATGAGGGACTTGGTTGGTAAGAAGGAATTGGGCTAGGGAAATATGAAGATTGTGGACTTGGCATTTGGGAAGAGGATGGGGTTATGCTGGTTGAAGTGCCTCCCATCTCATATGGAGGAGGCTTGCATCCCTGTATTACCATAAGTTCAAATCAAAGAAATTCATATGGTAAAACTGAGTGCACACATAAAAAAACACCAAATCATGGGGAAAACTTTCATTCTTGCATGAGTTTCAACAACATTTTCCACTTTGAAGAACTATTTACTTGAACATGCCAATTGAGCTAAGATAATCTTTTGAATTAGGAACAACTATATACACTACACACTAGAATGTTAAATTGTGCCCTGCAACAGTTCATTTAGTATTATTAATCACAAACGAAACTGAATTTGCATAATTTCCAACCCACCCAGCACAGAGAAAAGGGAAAAATATAAACCTCTTCTGCATCAACCCAATAATTTTAGAAGCGCTTGAAATAAATAAACAAAAGTACAATTTTGGGGCAAATTAAGAAAAACCCATATCCCACTTCTTCAGATCTAAGGGAGATCAAGCAAAAACTACTGAATTTAGATCACAAGGAGACATATGGGTGTGTGTGTCTATAAATATACATATATATAGAGAGAGAAGAAAAGGTTTACCTTACGATAGGTGGTTCCATCAGGTTCAACGACCCAACCAGCTTCGGCGCAGAGGGCTTTCAAGACCTCGTTGTTGTCACAGTGTTTGGGAAGATTGTAGTTGCCTTGAGCTCTGAGACCCGCGTATATATTGGCAGCTATGGCCCTCCTCCGCCTCTCTCTCCTCCGGTTGTTCTCTCTCTCCCTCCACGACGGTTTCCTCCTCCCTGCTGCTTCTGCCGCCGCTGATGATGATGATCCTGCAACTCCCTCCCAAACCATCTCTCTCTCTCTCTCTCTCTAAAAACTCTCTCTATATATACGTGTATATTTATATATGTATGTGTATGTAAGACTACTGAGCAGGGTGTGGGTATTGCGTTGCAGGGAAAGTAGTAGTCACGAGGAATACGCTTCCCCTCGTTGAAAGTGTAGAAGAATCTCTCTCTTCTTCTCTGTTTCTCTCTCTCTCTCTCTGATGTAAATAGACAGTGGAGTGTGGACACACATTAAAGCTTATTTTGGGGATTGCTACTATGCATGTGCATTTCACAAGGACATATGGATTTCAATCAATCCTGACCACTCATATGCTTGACTCATGCTGTTGAATTTTTAACCTTCAAAGATGGAACTGTTTATAAAACCCCGGCTCAACTATCAATTTGTTGCAATTTGCTCCAATTCTATTACAAATGACTATCATACCTTTTACTATTATATTTATTAAAATTTTAAATTATTTCTCTTAATTAAAATATTAATTATATCATTCACCTTAAGTGTATTAGAGTAAATATTTTCGGAAATGCTAAAAACATAATAGGGTTATAAGTTAAAACTATTTTATTTTTAAATAAATTAACTAGTTATTAAATTTTAGTTTAATTTAAATAAAAACCTCATTATCCTAGTTAATTACTTTTCTATGCCAAACGAAAATTTTCTTTCATAGAAATATATTCATGAATAAATCACAAAATACCTATATAATAAACATATTTTGATTGTCACATGTTATAAATAAAACTAATTTTAATTGTAACTAAGCATTTTATAATTTTATTTAATTTTTATTTAAAAACCTAAAAAAATATTCAAAAAATAAAATTTTAAAAATTATGTGTAATTTTTATGCAACTTTGAATGGAGAATATTTCATCAAACTAGTTTTAATTTTTTAATAATCTAAGTTAATAAGAAAAATGTAAGTAAAATTCATTAAAGAAAGAGCATTTAGGTCATTTATGAAATATTTAAAAAACAAATTGGATATTTTGCAACATATGTGATAGTTTAAGAAATTTATTGCACAATTTATAATTCAGAGAATTATTTGCAAATTTGATCATAGTTCTCGAGATTTATTGCATTTAACCCTAAACTGTATATATGTATGAACTTAATGAATTATACTTTTAACAAACCACTAGAAAATATTTTAAATTGGGAATTTTTCCATTCTATATTTGTTATATAGAATCCTAACAATAATTATTTGAAAATTTGAAATATAATAATTTTTTTGCAGCTTAAGTTTTCTAATTATTAAATTTAATATTTAGATGTAATAAAAGTGAATAAATTATCTAATAATTTAGTATTAAAGTGAAAAAAAATGTCAGAAGTGGAATTTGGTAGTAATTTTGCAAAATGTGCAGATTATGAAGGAAATTAAATTGTTGATAACGAGGAAAGCTTGCCGCGTGTATCGGTGTATGTCTGTATAATAAGGTAAGGGTAAATTGCAATGACAGCCCTGTTTGGGTCAATTTTACTAAGTGGCTAGTTAACCTTTTTTTGACAGAAACATTCCTTGAGATTTACAAAATATTGCAATGATACTCCTTGAATGCATAAAATAATGTAAATGCCCTTCATTTTATAATTTGCATGTGAAATATCTAAATTACTCTCATGCCTAAATCCTAAACTTCACCCCTATTTATTTTTCTATAGTTTTTTCTTTTTTCTTTTTTAATTACTCTTGGTACTTATTCAAATAATTATATATATTTATTTATTTAACATTTACACTTAAATATTACAAAATTTTATTTTTACTAAAATTATGTAATTATTACTAATTCATATTTAATAATAAATATAATTTTATTTTTAAATTCCACTAAAATTGTTGATTGACAAAAGTATAGAAATGTATTTTTTTTTCTATACGTTCATAAAAGTTTATATATATGTTAGTAGGTATGTAATACTTATAATGATTCTTAATTATAACTCTTTATTTTTTTCTAAAACATTTATTGAGTTATATATTTAGAATTTAAAACAGTAATTAAATAACAAAGTATTTGTAAGTGTCAAATTTCACTCACATCAAAGATATCCCTATTCAAGCTCAAAATGGCCATATTTATATATTTTTGTGTTTGTGGATCATGGCCTAAGTTCATGGGGTCATGACCCACTCTCTTAATAACTACCCACTCTCCTTATGTAGTGGGTTGTTACTCCCTTTTTAAGGGAATGGCTTAATGTTGATGGTCCCACTTATATTTGGTGGGCTCAAATACAAGGGCTGCTCACTATCTACATTTTACATGGGCTCAACACACTTGGGCCTAATAAAATGGACATGGGCCTATAATTTTCACTATTTACACTAGCCCCATTCGGGTCAGGCATACGGTTCGTGGGCTCGGCCCGAATTTAATTGAAGTGATTGATGCCAGCCGTTTTTGATGACGTCAGTGTCATTATTATGGAGAGACGTGTGGTTTCAAAGTTCATAATGGCAGCCGCCGGTTCGTTGTATTCGAGGCATAGGGAATCGACGCACCTCTTCAGCCTTAATGGTGTCTGTTGGTATGTCGTGTGTATATAAACCCTTGTGTGGTCTCATTTTCATTCTTTATCACTTTTAAATCTTGTAAGCAATCTTTAGCAGTGTTCAAGCTTTGACCGCCGATTGTACTTTGGTTACCGGAGGCTCTTTTTTCTTCTCGCCGGTTATCTGTGTAAGTTGTCATTCTCATCATGTCTGATAATAGCGCCACAAGATCTACCGAGGAGATGACCCATCAAGAATATGGGGGATCTGCGGTTCCCAACCCCCCTTCTGCAAATCCATCTTCTTCATCCTCTCCTCATTCTTTGTCCATACCAAGTCGTCCGGACCTATCTGGCTTGGGAGCAACTGTTTCGGAGATAAACAACCAGGCAGATATTGCTGATACTGTTCTGATTGGGACTCCTGTAATATCCAACCCGGTTGGGACCGATGCTCCTGGAGGTGCTCCAGTTGGATCCTCCACTGAACCAGCCCCTTTCTTGGCAGACCCACTTGAAGCTCACAAAAGGAAATCTGTGAACCTTAAAAGTCTGAGGAGGGACTGTAGGATCCCAAAAGAGGTGATCTTGATGGAATACGATCCTTCTTTCGACTTCAGATTGGGCGACGGAGTGGGTCCGGACGAGGTGTTGTTGTCGGCCCTTCAGATAAAGATGCTTCGATTTCCTCTTCATCCTCTTTTTCATTTTATCTTCTTCACCCTAGGAATAGCCCCTCTGCAAGTCAATCCAAACTTCTTCAGGATAATTTCCATGTTAATCCTGATCAACAGAAAGAAAAAGCTTTCCTTGGGTCTGGCAGACCTTCTGCTTAGCTACAAGATTGTGGGTCTGAAAGATTGTGAGGGGAGGTACAACTTCTACCCATTCAAGGGTCGGGCGATCGGCCAGGGGACTGAGAAAACAGAGAAATACTGGAAGGAGAATATGGTTTTGGTAAAGGGGGCTTGGTTTTACCCCTATTCTAGGAGATGGCCGATCCCCTGTGTTTTCAAGCATCTAGCCCTTCTTCCTTTTTCATTTATCCATAAGGAATCCTGCCTCTGTTCCGGATGCGACCAGCTCAGGGCGGATTTTGTTTATAAGTCTTTAGGTTATAGGGATACAGATATAGTGGCTCAGGATGTAGAAGCCCGTATTTCTTTATTAAAGTCTAAGGTCTGGTCGGACCGTATGTCATGCGCTGACCTGCTTACTCCTGCCAATTTGCAGGGTATATCCAGGTTAGGAGCCATGTACAAGATCATTATGGATCCGATCAGACCAGTGATTGAGGATGATGATGATGACATGGAGGAGATGGCTGCTCCTTCGGCTGATCAAGGGCAAGTGCCTTTGGAATCTAATCCTCAGGCTGCGAATGTCAACCCGGCGGGCGATGCTTCTGGGTCTGCACTTGTGCAGACCACCATCCCTGCACTGCTTCAACCTTCTTCCGCCCGAACCAGACTGGCGGGGGAAGAAAGGCCTAGTAAGAAGAGGAAGCATAAGGGTAAGGAGAAGAGTTCTGCTTCTTCTGACCAATCAACCTCCAGCCTTACTTCTATGTTCTGCCATGATAACTCGGGCGCAGGCACTCTGGACGCCGGAGGAGCTCGAGGCACAGAGGCATGCTGAACCTGACCGCCTTGTGCGTAAAACTCCGGGGTTGTTATTGGGGGTATGTATTTGCTTGATTCCATGTCTTATTCCTACGTTTGTATACATTACTGACCCATTTTGCCTTGCATTTTTCTTCTTAGGCTCTCTTCAGTGTTAATGCGTTATGCCTCGCCCACGAGGAGGGTCTGAAGGAGCTTGAACGCCTGAGAGCTGATCTAGCTGAGAAGGACGATCAGGAGAAAGAGCTGAAAGCTCAGCTAGGAGACCTCCCATCCAGGGTTGCTCAATTAGAAGAAGAGCTAGCTCAAGCAAAAGAGCAAAATGCCAAGTTGTTCAGTGAGAAGGAGAAGCTGGCATCCGACCATGAGGCTCTTCATCACCAATTCGGCATCTCTCAGTCAGCCCTGGAGATGTGTAAGAAATGAGGGCTTGACATGCATCAGCACTATTCACAGATGAATAGAATTGTAGCTGGTGAATTCTGGAGGAAGGGCTTTGTTGTTGGAGAGAAGGATCCAGCAAGGAGGAAAATCAAAGACCCTGATGCCATGGATAAGGTGTTAGGGGTGCAGAGGCCATATTCCAGCCCCGAGCCTAGTCATGCTCAGAATCTTTTCACAGAATTCCTTAAGGGATATCTCTCTGCTGACCCTCTCAACCCTTCCATAGAATTCTTCCCTCCGACCACACATGTGGATTCCTTAGGAAAGGATTTTAGTGGTTCTGGCCATGCTTAGGTTACTCCATATTCCTTTTGTAGTGCTGTATTTTGTAATAGGCCTTTCAGGCAGTTTTGTAATACTGAACAACAATTTTTGCTTATTTAATGGAATATGCATTTTTATATGGTACGAATCAGGCATATAAGCCTCTGTCATCTCATTTCTTTTGAGTCAGGCTTATAAGCCTCTATCATCTCATTACTTTGGTGTTATTTTTAACTCATTCCTCTGAAAGAGTAAGTCAGGCTTGTGAGCATCTGTCATCTCTTTATTATTTAAACTTATTCCTCTGAAAGAGTGAGTCAGGCTTGTGAGCCTCTGTCATCTCATTACTTAGGAAAATTTCTTAATTCCTCTGGGAGTGAATCAGGCTTATCAGCCTCTGTCATTTCACCACTTGGGAAAATTTCTTAATTCCTCTGAAAGAGTGAGTCAGGCTTGTGAGCCTCTGTCATCTCATTACTTAGGAAAATTTCTTAATTCCTCTGGGAATGAATCAGGCTTATCAGCCTCTGTCATTTCACCACTTAGGAAAATTTCTTAATTCCTCTGAAAGAGTGAGTCAGGCTTGTTAGCCTCTGTCATCTCATTACTTAGGAAAATTTCTTAATTCCTCTGGGAATGAATCAGGCTTATAAGCCTCTGTCATTTCACCACTTAGGAAAATTTCTTAATTCCTCTGAAAGAGTGAGTCAGGCTTATCAGCCTCTGTCATTTCACCACTTAGGAAATATTGTAATTTCAGGCTATTTGTTTGCAAGAAGGATGACCATCTTTTGTTATAACCGAGAAATTACAAAGATTAAAACATCTGACTGAATCAGGATAACAAACATGGAAATTTTAAAGCTATCTATAAAGCTAGGCTCAGACGCCTCTGTTTAATTATTCTAAAAATGAAATAAATATCAAGGATAGTACCTCTTTAGTCGTGAGGCATTCTGTGAATTGGGTACCATATTGCCGTCATTATTCATGAGGCGGTAAGCCCCTCGTCCAATGACCTCTGTGACTGTGTATGGTCCTTCCCAATTTTCCCTGAGCTTTCCGATTAGCCCGATTTTCTTTCGCAATACCATATCGCCCACCTGGAATTCTCGTCTTCTGACTTTTTTGTTGAAGGTGTTCCTGACCCTCTGGTGGTAGGCTGCTAGCCTGATGGCAGCTTGTTCTCTTTTTTCTTCGATCAGATCGAGTCCATCAACCAGCTGTTGGTCGTTCAGTTCTTCCTGATACAGCTCTGTTCTGGCTGTTGGCACTATCTGCTCCGTTGGAATGACTGCTTCTGTCCCATACGCCATTGAGAATGGTGTTTCTCCTGTAGGGATTCTTGATGTTGTTCTGTAAGACCATAATACCTCTGGAAGCTTGTCTGGCCACACTCCCTTGTGCTCTTCTAGCTTCTTCTTCAGGGTATTCAGTATGGTTCTGTTGGATCTTTCAGCCTGGCCGTTTCCTTGAGGGTATGCGACCGATGAGGTTCTCAACTGGATCCCATGTTCATTACAGAATTGTCTGGTCCACTGATTATCAAGATTTAATCCATTGTCGATCACTATCACCCTCGGCACTCCGAACCTACAGATGATATTGTTCCATATGAATTTGATTACGTGCCTGTGAGTGATGGTGGAGTAAGATTCTGCCTCGACCCACTTTGTGAAATAATCAGTTGCTATCAGTGCTTGATTTACTGATCTGAGAGCCATGGGAAGTGGTCCAACTGCATCAATCCCCCATTGCGCAAATGGGTGTGGGTTGAATATGGGGTTAAGTAGTTCTGGTGGCGGATGGATGAAGTCTCCATGGAACTGACATTTTTTGCATCTTCTGACAAAGGCCTCAGTATCATGGGAAAGATAAGGCCAAAAATATTCTTGGCTTAGTACCTTATGGGCCAAAGCTCGTCCCCCTGAGTGATTTCCGCATGAGCCTTCATGGATTTCCTTCATTACAGCCGATGCCTCCGAAGGTGTGAGGCACCGAAGGTAGGGTCCACCAAAAGATCTTCTATATAACTGGCCATGTAGTAAGGCATATCGAGCCGACTTCATGCGAATTTTCTGAGCCTCTGCTTTGTCATCAGGAAGTGTACCATTTCTGAGGTATTCTGCTATGGGGTCCATCCAGCTCGGCTCCCAAGGTATTGCGCACACCACATATGTCTGATGGATGCTTGGGACATCAAGATAGTCGATCGGGGCGATTCTGGTCAGGTCTTGATCATTGACTGAAGCCATGTTGGCCAATCGATCCGCATTTTCATTTTCCTCCCTTGGGATCTGACTGAGGGAATACTGCTCCAGTCTGTCTAGCTCCATCTGAGCCAACTTCTTATAGGGCTGCAGCTTTTCTCCTGCGTCGTACTCGTCTTGAACTTGTTTCACCACCAGCTGTGAGTCACTGAAAATACGGAGCTTCTTAATAAAGAGGCTCTGAGCTAGTCGCAGCCCAGCTAGGAGTGCCTCGTACTCAGCTTCGTTATTGGTGGCGGGAAACTCCAAGCGCACTGACTGCTGGATTCGGGTCCCATCTGGTGTTATAATTTCGAGCCCAATTCCCGAGCCAGCTGAACCAACTGATCCGTCTACATAGAGCGTCCATTCGGGTTCGTCTGGATCTTGGAGGATTGACTCTGGCTCTGCTTCTAGGAGGAAATCAGCTAAGGCTTGACCTTTGATAGCTGTTCGTGGCACATACGTGATGTCAAATGTCCCGAGTTCCAACGCCCATCTGGTTATTCTTCCTGTCAGATCGGGTTTGGACATGATGGATCTCATCGGCAGGGTGGTTGGCACAACGATTGGATGAGTTTCAAAATAATGCCTCAGTCGTCTCTTTGCGTTGATTAGAGAAAGAACAGCTCGCTCCGCCATGGTGTATCTGGTTTCCGCATCATATAGGGATTTGCTGCTGAAGAAGACTGGTTTCTGGCACTTTTTGTCATCTTTTACTAGTGCTGCGCTGGTTGAGGTTGTTGACATGGCAAGGTACAGATGCAATGGTTCTCCTGGATTTGGTGAGGCAATGATCGGTGGACTTTGAAGATAATGCTTCAACTTCTGGAGGGCCTCTGCCTGTTCTGGCCCCCATATGCTACCTTTCCCGCCTTTAATTGCCTGAAAAAATGGTCTGCATCGGTCTATCAGTCGGGATACGAACCTGCTTAGTGCGGCTACCCTTCCTGTTAGAATTTGGACCTCCTTTTGTGTTTTTGGCTCTTCGCAGCTTATCAGAGTCTTGACTTGCGACGGGCTGGCTTCGATTCCTCTTCGGTTGACTATATGTCCGAGGAACTGTCCGGATGAGACTCCGAAAGAACACTTGGCTGGATTGAGCTTCATCTTGTACCTTCGGAGTGCATCGAACACTTCTTCCAAGTGCTTGAGATGGTCGCCTTTCCTCCTGCTCTTTACCACCATATCATCTATGTAGGCTTCAACCGTTTTGCCCATCTGACATTTGAATATCCTTCTGACAAGTCTTTGATAGGTGGCACCTGCATTTTTAAGTCCAAAAGGCATTACTCTGTAGCAGTACGTACCTTCTTCGGTAATAAAGGGTGTTTTCTCCTCATCAGCCTGACTCATCGGGATCTGGTTATAGCCGGAGTATGCATCAAGAAAAGAGAGTCTTTCATATCCGGAGGTGGCATCTACCATCTGATAAATTTTTGGCAGAGGGAAGCAATCCTTCGGGCAAGCCTTGTTTAAGTTGGTGAAGTCCACGCAGACTCTCCATTTTCCGTTCTTCTTTCTGACTACTACCACGTTTGACAACCATGATGGGTACTTCACTTCCCTTATGAATCCAGCTTCTAGCAGTTTTCCCACTTCCTCGGATATGATCTGGTTTCTTTCTATCCCGAACCTCCTCTGTTTCTGCCTTACAGGTCTGACGTTTGGATCAACATTCAGGTTATGCTGAGCGATCAAAGGATCAATGCCCGGCATGTCGAGATGAGACCAGGCGAACACGTCTGAATTTGATTGGAGGAAATGAATCAGTCTGTCCTTTTCTTCTTTCTGGAGACATGATCCGATGAACGTGACTCTGGTGTGATCCGTCTGACAAACTTTCACCTCTTCTAGGGATTCCGTTGTTGACTGAATGTCCTGACCCTCCGAGGTAGGGTCTGACTGTAATTGCTATTTCTCATTGTACAGGGACTCTTCTGGTGCTTCCAACACTTGTTTACTTCTCTGGTTCAGGTCCTTCATGCATACCGAGTAGCACTCCTTCGCTGCTACCTGGTCTCCAGGAATATCTGTCACATCCACTCCATTCGGGTCAAGACAACGCATGACCTGATGGAGTGTCGAAGGAACACCTTGCATCCGATGGATCCACCCTCGTCCCATCAGTAGATTGTACGATGGCTT
Organism: Cornus suecica; assembly: GCA_963922005.1. NCBI lineage: Eukaryota > Viridiplantae > Streptophyta > Magnoliopsida > Cornales > Cornaceae > Cornus > Cornus suecica. The sequence goes on from OY998240.1 coordinate 88,994,704, forward strand.
GACGTCCACTACTACGAAAGTTTCTCTCAGGGTTCGGCGTGCTGCTGATACTGACAAATGGACTACGCCTATTGGCTCTACACGTCGTCCGTCAAAGCCGGCCAGAGGAATCCGAGCCGGTTGAAGCTGTGATACATCAATTCCGATTTTGTCGAAGGCCCATTTTGTCATGATATTGGTGCTGCTTCCCGGGTCAATCATTACGCGTTTGATCAGGCAATTAGCTACCAGAAGAGTGATTACCAGAGGATCTTCGTGAGGCATCTGAATATTCCGCATGTCAGCCTTTGAGAACATGATCATTGATTCTCCCTGTAGGAGGGTTGTCTGGCAGACTTCGCCGACTCGCCTGAGTTTGTGTGCTTTTCTTAGCTTCGATCTTCTGCTTCCTTCGGCCTCCAACGCCTCTTCACCCCCCTGGATCATGTGGATAACCCTCATCAGTTGCCCTGATGTAGTGTTGTTCGGCTGTGTCCTGTGTGGTTTGTCTGGTCTCGGCTGATCCTTCATTACGTAATCTGCAAGCTCTCCTTTGGCGATCATTGCCTCTACCTGTCTTCGGAGATTTCTGCAGTCATTTGTATGATGACCATACTCGCTGTGAAAGGCACAGTGCTTGGTCATGTCCCTCAGCTCCATCGGTTGTCTGATCGGTGAAGGTGGTCTGAAAATCCCTTTGTTTTTGTTTTCTTGGAAGAGCTTTCCAAGGCTGGTTTTGAGCGGAGTGGTTCTTTCTTCCGTCCGTTGACGCTTGTCTGAATTTCTGGATGATGAGGTTTGCCGAGATGGATCTTGTCGTTGAGGCCTCTGATCCTTCATCCTTTCTTTGGATTTTGCCTCTACCGTTACCAGAGAGGCTCTTCTGTGTCTGACTGCTTCCTCCTCTTCTATTCTGAGATACCCTTGTGCTCTGGAGTTGAGCTCACCGATGTTGATAGGGAGTCGTTTTACTAGTGAAGAGTGGAATTTTGTGCCAGGGATGACCGCCATACGGAACGCCTCTACCGCTGACAATTGATCGCAGTCATCGATAGAAGACATTTCGACGTTGAATCTGGATAAAAAGCTCTTGAGGCTCTCCCCTTTTTCCTGGGTCATGGTGAAGAGGCTTGATATCGTCTTCCTCTGCCTTCGGTTGCTGAAGTATTGACCAATAAAGCGTCTGCAGAGATCATTCCAACTGCTGATGGATCCAGGAGTCTGCTTCCTGAACCACAGAAGTGGTGCCTCCGTCAAACTGGTTGAAAAGACTTTGCACAAGAGTGCTTGGTTCCTTCCATAAACAGTCATCTTGGTCTGCACTTGGTAGATGTGATCAAGTGGATCTTTTGTACCGTCATATAGTGTAAAAGTTGGCAGCACAAACTTCTTCGGGAATTCTGCTGCTTCAATTTCTTTTGTGAATGGAGACTGAGTCATATCCGTTGTCGCGTGGATCGCCAGATCGTCAGGGGTCTGCATTTTTAAATCTTTCATTACTTCTCTCTGGATTTTGGCAGCCATTTCGTGCAGGTCGTTCTAGGTCGGGGCCTGCGTCCTTGGCATTCCCCCTGTCGCGGGATGAGAGGACTCTTCTTCTTCCCTCGGGACTTTATCTTTTCTGGCAGCATATGCATCTTCTTCGTGACGAGAGTTGAAGGGATCTGGCTCATCTGCGCACTCTGCTGGATCGGAATTTTGGAGAGGAAATGAGCCCTGAGTCACTCGATGGAGCAATTCGGCATTCTGCTGCTCTAGGACCGCGTTTCTCTGTTCCACAGCCTCCAACCTCCTCATGACTTCCTCGAACCTGATCTCATTGTTTGTTGACCGTGTGGACACCATTTTCTTTGTAAAAGTAAAATTTGTTGCAAGTGGAAAAAATATTATCTTTCCCACAGACGGCGCCAAATGTAAGTGTCAAATTTCACTCACATCAAAGATATCCCTATTCAAGCTCAAAATGGCCATATTTATACATTTTTGTGTTTGTGGATCATGGCCTAAGTTCATGGGTCATGACCCACTTTCTTAATAACTACCCACTCTCCTTATGTAGTGGGTTGTTACTCCCTTTTTAAGGGAATGGCTTAATGTTGATGGTCCCACTTATATTTGGTGGGCTCAAATACATGGGCTGCTCACTATCTACATTTTACATGGGCTCAACACACTTGGGCCTAATAAAATGGACCTGGGCCTATAATTTTCACTATTTACAGTATTCTCATTATTATTTTCTATAACTTATTATTGATAAAAAAAATAGTGGTAAAATTTAATTTTAAATATATTTTTTAATATAATATGTTTCTGAATTTTTATATTTAAAATAATATTATGTATAATATTGTATATCTTACTTATTCATTGTAGATTTTTTTATTATAAGGGTGGTTGGTGGAGTGATGAGGTGTAGAGTTTAGGCATGGGGTAACTTAGATATTTTGCATGAAAATTAAAATAATTAAGGGCACTAAGGTCATTTCATGTCTCCAAGAGATGTCATTGCAATTGCAGCACTTTACAAATTTCATGGGGTGTCAATGCAATTTACTCATAAGGTAAAGAAAGGTAAGTAATTTGTCATGTAAGGAATTGCTATGCATATGTATATCAACGGTCAAATTTGCTAGTCTTCACCTCACTTACAGATGACACGTGAGCGACAATGGGACCGCCTCATCAGAATAACTGTTTAAAGGTGGTTGTTGTAAAGCATTCCAAACCTTCACTTCATTAAACAAAGGGTAGCCAAAAAAACATTAAACAAACAAAAAGAATTAAAGTAGCTTCAAGCCTTCAATAGATAAATTTCATTTCTTCATTATTTTTCCTTGCCAGACGACAAGAGGAAGAGGGGAAAAAATCGTGTCAAGTGTGGGTATGAATTCATTGAGGGTCCTACATCCATTTAAAGGTGTGAATTTATCCATCCAAAAATTCGGATCCCTAGACATAAGAGAGAGAAGGTGATGAGTGGATGCACACCATTGGATTGATGTGGGACCCTTGCTTGATGGCTTCACTTGAGGAGCTCACTTGAGACGATTTGTACCCGAGGAAGAGAGGAGGTTAAATGGATAAATAGTTGATAATTGGTTAACTTCATTTTCATTATTCGAGGTTTGTTTTAATTTTAATCACATTCCTTTAGATTTAAATATTTTTAACTATATCCCCTCATATTTGAGATTCTCATCATTTATACCCCTGATCATTTTTGGGACTAAAATGCCCTTACCCAAACACTCACTATCCCTATTCCTAAATATATATATAATTCGAAAAACATATATAAAATTCAAAAAAACATATATAATTCGAAATATATATATAATTCAAAAATAATATATAGAATTTGAAAAATATATAAAATTCAAAAAATTTATATATTATTTATGAATTTTGATTTTTACAGGATAGTTTCTAGCATAATGACATTTTTTGTTACATTTGTAACAAGCGACTTTAGAAATATTAGGTTTATTATTTTTATTGAAGGGTTTTGTTTGTTAATTGTATATTTCTTTCTTTTTATGTTTGTTATAAAATTCATTATGTTGAAATTTATGAGTATATTTTTTATGATGACTGGTGTGACGTTTTGAGAAGGGTTTTGAATACCTTTTTGTTTGTCGGGAAGGTGCGATAGAGGTAAGCCATATTGTTCACAGAATGATCACATTTCACATTTGCATTTATTTTTATTTTTATTGAGATGGTTATTTATCAAAAAAAATTAAATATTATTTTTGAATTTTATATATATTTTGAATTTTATATATTATTTTCGAATTTTATATATTGTTTTTGAATTATATATATTATTTTTGAGTTATATATATATTTGAATTATATATATATATTTTGAATTTTATAAAAAAAATCAAATTTTATATATATTTTTCGAATTATATATATATATTTCAAATTTTATATATTATTTTCGAATTTTATATATATATTTCGAATTTTATATATATTTTTTGAATTTTATATATTATTTTTGAGTTATATATATATATATATTTGAATTTTATATATATTTTTTGAATTTTATAAAAAAAATTCAAAATTTATATATATTTTTTGAATTTTATATATTATTTTCGAATTTTATATATATTTTTCGAATTTTACATATATTTTTGAATTTTATATATTATTTTTGAATTATATATATATATATTTCGAATTATATATATATATTTCGAATTTTATATATTATTTTTGAATTATATATATATATTTCGAGTTTTATATATATTTTTGGGAATAGGGATAGTGGGTGTTTGGGTATTGACATTTTAGTCCCAAAAGTGGGGGGTGTAAATGATGAGAGTCTCAAACCTGAAAGGGTGTAATTGAAGATATTCAAACTTGAGGGAGTGTGATTGAAGTTAAAGTAAATCTCAGTGATTGTAAATGAAGATAACTCTTGATAATTTTACATCATAGTTTAAGTTTTTTTGGATAATCGTGGTATCCGGACCAACTTATACATATCTCGATTAATTCCGGAATTCTGAAATTAACGACTGCGTAAATCTCCAATGGCCCAAATAAAATTGTAGGCAGCGAAAATCGAACCTGAGTTCGATTTTTTGAGACAGTATATCCCTGTATTTTTCCAAGTGTGTCAATGGTTGGAGTTCTTAATAGTTTAAGTTTGTAAGTTGAATGGTGATAATAATTGATATGTTACTAATCATTCCAACTGTGTCAATGGTTGGAGTTCTTAATAGTTTAAGTTTGTAAGTTGAATGGTGATAATAATTGATATGTTACTAATCAATGCCAATTACTTGAGTAGAATGTTCCAGTTAAAATCGACAAGTACATAAGGATCCAATAAATGCTAGTTCAAGAAAAAGTGAAATTGATATTTATGTATTGTTAGTGTCGCTAATGGTTTAAACTTTCTACAGTAATTGAAACCAAATCAAACAAGGAAAACCATTTTGGGTAGGTTTAGTTTTATAGTTATGCAACATATTTGTAAATTAGCGACATGTGAACTAATGAATCAAACACTTTCGTGTGCATGACATACCATAGTCAGAACAAAGAAACCAATATTCACAATATTTCAGATAATTTAGATCTCCGGATCATCTTGAAGGCAATATCTGCCGCGAAACAATATGACTACATCAGCTGATAGGAGGATGAAGATCAGGCACAATGAACAATATGATAACAAGGAAGAAAAGGCGGCAACAAAATCGGTGACATTTTTCCTCTTTTGGTTTCCTTTTCTTGTCTAAAAGTGAGTACAAGTTTGCCAAAAAGACAGAAAAGTAAAACAACCGAGTGAGTGGTGTCTGCTAATATAGCCTAGTGACAATGTAATTAGCAAGAGCAATCAAAGGAGCTGCCTTGTGAGGATCAAACTGAGCAAGCTGATCTTTGGCCTCTCTCTTCAGCTTGTCTGCAAACTCCATGGATTTAGGGACACCCAAAAGCTTGGGATAAGTGAGCTTATCAGCCAACAAGTCCTTCCCAGCAGTCTTCCCCAACTCTTGTGATGATTTGGTCACATCAAGAATGTCATCCACAACTTGGTACAACAAACCCAATACACCTTGCAAACTTTCTCAGTCTCTCAACTTGCTCCTCCTCACCCCCACCCAACACCGCCCCCACCGCCGCCGCTGCCTCCAGCAATGCCGCCGTCTTGTGTACATGAATGAACTCAAGTTGCTCCAACCCAACACTCGACACTCTCGTCGACAATATATCAACCACTTGCCCTGTAACCACTCCCTCCGCCCCTATTGATTTCGCCATTACACCAATTGCCTTTACAATTCGAGCAGCTGAGACCCCCACGGTTGCGGTTGCCACGTACTCGAATGCCAAGGCCATGAGCGAGTATCCGGCTCGGACGGCGGCTGCCTCGCCGAATACCTTGTGGGTGGTGGGTTTGCCGCGCCGGAGGTCGTCGTTGTCCATACAGGGGAGGTCATCGTGAATCAGCGACATTGCGTGGATCATCTCCAGAGCGCAAGCCGCCGGCATGGCGGTGGATTCCTGGCCGCCGACGAGGTCGCAGGCGGCGATGCAGATCAGTGGCGTCACGCGCTTGCCGCCGGAAAGGAGAGAGTAACGCATGGCTAGGTGGATCTGTGGTGGGTCTCGGATGGGAACAGCTTTGTCCAGAACAATGTTGACAGACATGGCCTTATGGAGCATGTAAGATTTGAAATCGAATTGGGTTTCTTGCTTTGCTTCTGAAATGGTGGTGAAGGAACAACACAAGTTGGGATGATTGGGTCTGGTGTAGGTTAAACCCATGGAATTAGATCTGTATCGGGTTGGGTGATACACCACAACTGCATAGGTGTGAATCCATGACTTCACTGCATTCATTGATCTCAACTCATATAAATGAAGTTTCAGCTAAGGACATACATATACTATAGATCGAGTTTTATTTCTATAGGATTGGAAATTGTTCGTCTTTAAAGACCGCCAAACCGATATTGACGAAAGAGATAGAACACAGAGAGAGAGAGACATGGGCTCAGGATGTCAATGAGGAACCCAAATCCCCTCCATTTCATTTTGACGGGCTTAAGTGTCATTTCACCTCTCACTCGCTTACGTGTCATTTACCATCAAACGGTACGGGCGGCTCCACAAACTTTTGTTTTTTTTGGGATTGACAAGGTAGGTCCAACTAATTTTTTAAAGGGTAAAATTAGTGAAGCCACTGTTCATTCACTCTTTCTCTTTACATATATATTTTATATTATATATATACAGAAATATATATACATATAGACTCGATTTCTCTGCAAACCAAAACTCTCCCTTTCTTCTTTCCGCTCCGAATCCACAGTGAAACCCTAACTCCTTTCATATTTCCCCTCCTAATTTGGCAATCGATCCTTCCTCTAAATCGACAAGTTGGTAAATCCCTAAAATTCCTTCACTTATATCTTCCCTCTCCGAATCCACAGCACAACTAAATCCTAAGTTTCCAAATCAATCGATCACTTTTGAAAATTTAAGATCAGAATAATTCTTCCGTTCTTCGTGTGATTAATCCCTTCGTTGTTGCCGACCCTCTCACCTAAGGCGATCTGATTTTATGCTTCTAATGGAGGTACTTTTTTAGGAAGAATATTTGAAAATTATTGAGATTCTCTTAACTAGTTAGATCATTCAAGTGTCTTTACTTTTTGAAAGTTTGTTCTATTATCTTAATCAGTTAATAATATACAACTCAAAGTATTCACGGTAGCCTCCAGTTCTTTTATTTCGATTTCTGTTTGTGTTGCTCTTTTGGATGTTTTATTTTTATTTGACCCCAAGTATTATTACTTTTTATTAGGTTTAAGGAAGCTTGAAGAACAACTTGAATAGTTGAAGGAGGAAAACTCGGTGACTATCAGCATGAGGGGTTGAATTTTTTTTGTTAACAAGTATGATATACAGGCATGGTTAGGTTGCTATATGATTTACCACCCACACACCTATATAATTGATATAATATATAATATGAATTTATTACCCAATTGTAACCGAGTCTTAGAAGCTAGGTGGTAAAATTTTCATGTGTAGTGAACTTATTTTACGAATGTGTTTTATTATCATCTAACATGTAATAACAATTCTGAGTGTGAAAAGGCTCAAGAGAAATTAAATTGGGCATAATTTTGTATGCAGTATCTACCTGGAACAACCTTTATTTTATTGTTTGATAGCGTAATTGGATATAACATTAGAAATTGAAGCCTAGTATGATGATTAAATTGTAGCAAACTTTGGAGGGGAAACTCTCCAACTTAATTATTTAGATTTGAATTTCCCTGTAAAAGAAGATAAGTAGTAATGGGCAATGGAGGCTAGTGGTGATAAATTGGCTAAGATATGGTGGTTGATTACATATAACAATCTTAACTTTTCCTCCCAAAATTAATCATTGCCTTTAGATACTGGTGTAGTTTGTTTAGATAAACCTTGAAGAGAGAGTTATGTAGGATCATAAAGAAAGTAGGGGGTGAGGAAAAAGAAAAAGAGGTGGGACTAGAATTAATATTGCTTTCAGTAGCAAACAAAACTATATTTCTTTGATATTAATTTTACAATGAGCCGAAATCTCAAACTAAGCCTATTTTGTTTTAATATGCCAAGGTAACTAGCAAATAATTATTAAGCAAACTTTGGAAACTCTGACATGCTTATCGTAGTTCTTACTCCAAATTTTGTACATTAGACATTGATGATGTTTATATTGCTCTAATCTGTGCGGAATATATCAATAGAATCTTGTTGTACATTTAATTCATTCTAGACCGAGGTTAATTATTTTTGCCTTTTCTCGCTGCAGGGGGACAAGAATGTTGCTCGGTAACTGTTCTTGCCCAAATTTTCTCTTTGCTCGGGTAAATGTTCTTGCCCATATTTGAATGGATAGTTATGACTAAAGCTTCAGTAGGCATCTTATTCGTGATAATTTGGTTTAGATTTTGGGATTTCTTTTGGCATTTGTAAGTGATACCCCAGATTGAACTTTCTGACAGCCTCATCTCCAGCAAGCTGATTTGGCTGTCAAAATGGCTATGGATCATTCCTCTCTTTGTTGGTATGGAAATTGCTACCGAGTGTTCTGATGTGGTTTCAAGAATTTCATCAGGATGCTGATTTGGGCTTGTGGAATGGATGCAGAGCTTCTCAGATTATGTTTCAACTACAAGGGATTTTCTTGTCTTGATAGGGATTTTATTATTCTTATTTTCTATATACTTGCAATGATGAATTGTAGTTGGTTTCTCTCTCTCTTTGGTGGATGTTAGGGTTCCACATTGCAATGTGTTTTCGTGGATATGACATGTGTACCTGTGTATGGCTTTTGCCTTGTTTGAACTATATATTAAAAATGCTGATCTTTTCAGATTTCTTTGTGATTATAGTTTTACAATTTGTGTTATTATTTGATTCACAGCTACATCTTGAATTTATGGTACAAATTATCAACAAATAATAGGTTAAGTTCTTTTTTGTTAGTGATAATCAAATTGTCATTAGTAACTAATAATAATAAAAAAGAAACTCAAAAATATTAGTGATAGGCAAACCGTCTCTATTAAGTAATCATATTTTGGGCTTCTTGTAACACCAGTCGGTATTTGTTAGTAATATCCACATATACTTTTGTACTTTTGTATTATTGAATCACTCATAATTATTAACAAACATTCAAATTACGAACAATTTATTTAAACTAAAACATAAAGGAATCAATTTATTGAAACTCTAAAAGAATTAAAAACAAAAATTTTGAATGTGGTAAAGGTTAGACGATGTATATTGATTAAATAAATAATATTGCAAAAAAAAAATTATAAATAATATAACAATATAACATGGTATTTAAAACGTGTTCTTGCAAAATGTGAACCTACAAACCTTGGCACGAACATGACACTCTTATGCCTATTGGGTATCCCGGGATAAATACATGTGGTACCCCAAGCCAATAAGAAAAAGAGGTCTCATGTTCGATTCCTATTAGGTGTAAACAATTTGTTAGGGTCACGACTGCGGACATAGTCCGAGTTTTACCCGCGTCGTGTGGGGGGGTCACCTTGCATGGGTTCCATGGATTAGTTGAGGTGCTCGTAAGCTGACCCGGACATCACCGTTATCAAAAAAAAAAAAAAGGAAAAGAGATGTAATACGCACATGGATTCTATCACTTGCACATATAAATCACCATTTGTCCTGATTGGTTTAGAATACCAAGTCAGAATTATCCCTGTGGTATCCAATAATTTTTCCCTATCTAGATCCCTCAGGTCATATTAGCTATATATATAAAATTTTATAATTATAAACTTAGAAAAATATGATGTGAAGATCTTTGACATATTTCTTTCTAAAATGCTAGATCAACGAATAAATCCTTTAAAAATACTACACTCTTTATAATTAAGTATAGACATATTTCTTTCAAAGTGCTTAATTTTTATCCATGGAGACTTCTGAATCCCTTAGTAAAGAAAGCAATAGGTATAAAACATTAAGAAATAGAGTTTAATTACAATTATATTATAACTAAGGGTAATTTGCAGTGACACCCCTTGAGTTTTAGGTCAATTTCACTAAGTGGTCAGTCAACATTTTTTTAACAAGTTCACCCCCTGAGGTTTGTAAAGTGCTGCAATGACACCCCTTAGAGACATGAAATGACTTAAATACCCTTAATTATATTAATTTGCAAGTAAAATGTCTAAGTTACTCCCATTCCCTAACTCCACTTCACCCACTACACCCACTTTTTTACTCTTATTATTTATATTAAAGTAATTTATATTTTTTTATACAAATTTTCATTTTTATTTATTGAATAAATATAATTATCCATTTATTTAACATTTACACTAAATAGTACACACGAATTGTATTAAATATTATTAAATTCAATTAAAATATATTTACAAAAATTAATACAAAAAAATTTCAACTTCCCACAAAATATATTAATTATTATTATATCCCACTAATAATAATTGGTAAAGGTAAAATAGTGACTACTACTATAATGATCATATGAAAAGCCTATTATTGTAACAGTTGAGCATTGAGTAGTACCAATAGATATTACTATGGTAGTTGATATTTATTACAGATAGGATTGCCCATATATTATGTACACTAAAATATCAAAGGACATGTTTTCAATTGATACGATTGATTGAAGTGTAATTAATGATATATTCATTTATAAATATCTTAGTTGTTTTATTGTTTAGACATTTACACTTGATTTGATTGATATTAGAGTCATATATATTACTATGGCAGTTGTTTTATTGTTTAGACATTTACACTTGACTTGATTGATATTAGTGGAGACATGATAAAGATATTGGAGTGTAAAGTAAACAAATTTAAAGATTTACAACCAACATTGGTAAAGGTAAAATGGTGACTACTGCTATAATGATCCTAAGCAAAGCCTATTACTATAACAGTTGAGTAGTACTGATAGATTTTACTAAGATAGCTGATATGTATTACGGATATCATTGTCCATATATTACAAGAGATTTTAGGGTCGTACTGATAGATATTATTATGGTAGCTGAAATGTATTATAAATAGGATTGCCCATTGTAGATGCAGAAAAATACACAATAATAATTGGGTTAAAATTTTGATCATTTATTCAATCTTTGGCATTGTATTTATACACAATTCTGGTAAATGGGTCAAACCCATTTACCCAAGTTTATCAATCCCTTAAATCAAGGGATTTGATAAACTCTCTTCGTTTTTGGACTCTCTATTCCATAAGTAGGACAACTCCCTGACTTATGGATCACTCATCTTCTAGAAAATTCTATGAGCCAATTTACTTATTCGGCCCATCAGTCCCGTGGCCCATCCTAGTTGGGCCATGTATTATTTTCACTATTACACAGGCCCCTGAGGTTATGGGCTTATGATTCTCTTTTAAAGCCCATGACCGAAAATTGCCCATACATATGTATATGTATTAATATCTTTTATGGGAAATGAAGGCAATGAGTTGTCATGTCATTATTGGGCATTTAATGACATTTCAAAATTCAAGGCCATTACTCCCTTAATCTTTGCACCATGACGGCTCATCGTGGGTTGTGCAACCTTCGGGCTTCGCGCATTCCTTTGGCATACCTTTCTCTTTCTATAAAAACCCACTTCAAGCTACTTCATTTCTTCATTCACTTTATTTGTAATTATCTGCCCCTGTTCTTCTCTCTTTCAATTTTTGTCTCTGCAACTCGTCTCTCTTTTTATCCTCGTAATCTTTTTCGTTGGTCAGTTCAGATCCTCCAGCATAACATAAACTTATTTCTACCCAAATCATTCTTTAACTATTTACCATTAGCTGAGTAAGTCGAATGGTCTTTTCCTTTTCTTTAATTTTCACCTCTGCCCCCATTTTGTCTTTTCTACCTTTCTTGACACTATGTCTGATAGCGATGACACCCGGTCAGTAGAAGAGGTCGTTCTGTCCTCTACTACTAGCACCGATCCTACCAGCAGTGATAGCCCTTCGTCTACCCGTCAAGGGGCCCCAAGAACAGCTCCCCAAAACACCGATCTTCTGGGTTTGTCAACGAATTCGGGAACACCCATTTCAAGGGGTCCCAATGAATATGTGGACCCCAGGTCTTCTGAACCATTCATAGTGGCCCCACTTAAGAAAGTTCGTCCTGAAGTAGATGTCAAACATCTTCGGGCAGAGACCCACGTACCCAAGGATGTAGATATGGACCCTTACCCAGGTTACTTAGATTTCACCAAGAGTCAGGGACTCCAGCCCGGTAGCATTCTGATATCAGCACCTTAAGGTTTTAAGGTTTCCCTTTCACCCTTTCTTCCACTATGTGTTCTTCATGTTAGGCTTACACCCCCTTCAACTCAACCCGAACAACCTTAGGATCCTGTCTATGCTCATATTATACAATAGGGATCTGGACCTTAACCTAGGTTTAGCTGACTTACTTCTCTGTTATTTTTTTCAAAATGCCAGAGAAAGTAAGGGTAGATGCAATCTATTTCCCTTCCATGGTCGGAGTATATGCTCTGGTACCGAAAAGTCTAATAAGGGGTGAAAAGAGAGAATGGTAGTTGTGAGCGGTAATTGGTCTTACTCTTTTTCTCGTACATTCCCGATCCCCAATACATTCGGTGCCATTCGCTTACCTGTCTACCGTCCCCTCCATAAGGCCTCTTGTCTTTGTGGTTTTTGTGATCTACATCGGGGGGAGTATGCATATAGGTTTTTAGGCTATGAGGATTGAGAAATCCACCTGTCCCTCATAAAAGGACGTGTAGCCCTCATAAAAACCAAGATCTGGGGCAATGTCCGATCTGTTACAGACCTTCTGACTTCGGCAAACCTGTAGTCGATTTCTAACTTGGGCGCTGCTGTTGACATGATGGACATTCCCGACAAACCTCTTTTTGCCAGACGCCCTCAAGTTCCTGAAGTGGTCAATCTGGTTAATGTTGTACGGGTCTCAACAGCACCTTCGGCGCCTCTAGTACCTCCGCCAACACAGAGTCCGGTATCTCCGCCTCAGCCTCCTCCTATAAATCCTCCTATCACAAGGACCCGATCTGGTACAGGCGGTGGAACGGCTAATAAGAGGCCCAGGACTCAGGTTGATGATGCCTCTACGAGCGAAACCCCCCAGGCTCAGGAGGACCCCAGTACTTCCATTCCCTGGGACCAAAGTTCCTTCTAACCGATGGGACTCCGGTCTGCGCCGATCAGCTCACCATCACCCAACCAGAAGCTCTTCAGGTCATGGCAAAAGGGATTTAGACTCCAGCCGATAGGGCTGCTCAGTCAAAAATCTCTAGGACTAATCTTCTGAAGAAGACTTCCAAAATGGTTATGGAGGTATATAACTTGTTCTTCTTTTTGTAACTTGGTTCATTATTATTACCACTTTATGTATTAACATATCCTTTATGTGCAGCTTCTTTATGGGGTCCAGGCCTACAACAATATTGTGGAGTCTGATGTCAAGGAAATGACCAATATGAAGGCCCAAATTAAGCAAAACAACGAGCATCAGGTCGCTCTGGTCAAAGAAACAGATGGTCTTCGTCAGAGCGTCTCGGAGCAAAAAAACCTTCTGGAGACCGGTGAGGCGGAGAAGAGGGCTCTGACTGCTGAAAAACTAGTTTTAGTTGCTGAGCTTGAAGAGGTAAAGGCAGCCTACCAGAAGATGGCTGCTGAAAAGGCGGAGTCAGATAATCTTCTGGCTCTTGAGCGGTCCAAAGTAGAGGTGTATCGCTTAGGGGGTCTGGACATGCACAGCCGGTACACCACCATCTGTGACATCCAAACGGTCAGAGCGTGGCGAGAAAGGCACGAAATGGAGCATATTCCTTTGGAAGATTGGGAGTTCAAGACTGCTGAGAAATTCGATGCCTTCATAGGAGTGTCCCTTCCTTACAAAACCCCCCCTGCTTCTGAAAATGAGAAGCGGTTCGCTGCCATTCTGAAGGGAGAAGACTATCCTCCTCCCGAGTAGAATAGGTTTTTTTCAAGTTTATCTGTACTTACCCTTTTCAGAAGGGTGTTTTTGTAATTTCTTTCCTTACTAATGAAAAATAATTTTTCCCATCTTTAGTGTTTACTTTGTTTTTCCTGCAATGTTTAGTCTTCAGGCATATGGTCCCTGGTACTTGTTTCTTGTCCTCGGGCTAGTTCATATTTATGTTTGAACTTCAGCATTTATGAAAATTTTAATTTAAACATGGAGCCTTCAGTCATATGGACCCTGAGGCTTGTCTTTGTCCTCTGGTTAGTTCAAATCAGGTTTGAACTCAACACTTAGGAAAATTTTAATTTCAAAATGGAGCCTTCGGGCATATGGCCCTTGAGCTTTGTCTTTGTCCTCTAGTTAGGTCAAATCAGGTTTGAACTCAACATTTAGGAAAATTTTAATTTAAAAATGGAGCCTTCGGGCATATGGCCCATGAGCTTTGTCTTTGTCCTCTGGTTAGTTCAAATCAGGTTTGAACTCAACACTTAGGAAAATTTTAATTTAAAAATGGAGCCTTCGGGTATATGGCCCATGAGCTTTGTCTTTGTCCTTTGGTTAGTTTAAATCAAGTTTGAACTCAACACTTAGGAAAATTTTAATTTAAAAATGGAGCCTTCGGGCATATAATAGAATGTATCTTTATTGAAATGAACTTGAGAATCATGAAGCAGAGGTGCCGAACATCGGGCACAGACGCTTTATTATAATCAGAATAAGGTGTCATAAGAGATACACAACTTTAATGCTTTAACAAGAAAAAGAAACTTCCTAAGGATAATACATCTTCAGCCGATAAGCGTTCTGAGAGTTGGGCTCGATGCGGCCTGTTTCGTTCTTCCATACCCGATAAGCTCCTCGTCCGATGACCTCAATTATTGTGTAAGGTCCTTCCCATGTCTCTCGTAAGTTGCCTACAATCCCAATCTTTCTTATGAGTACCATATCGCCTACCTGGAATTCTCTTCTCTTGACTTTCTGATTGAACCATGCCCTGACTTATTGCTGATAGGCAGCCAGCCTTATCCCGACAACTTCCCATCTTTCCTCTAGTAGGTCCAAATCATGGGCTAGGTGCTGATTATTTGGTCTTTCCTCCCAGGCTTGGCTTCTCAAAGTAGGTACTCTCAATTCGGTCGGGATAACGGCTTCAGCCCCATAAGCCATGGCGAATGGGGTCTCTCCCGTTGGTTGCCTTGGAGTAGTCCGATAGGACTATAAAACTTCGGGCAATTTCTCCAACCAGGCCCCTATTGCCCCTCCAAGCTTTTCCTGAGTGTATAAAAAATGGTTTTGTTTGTCATTTCAGCCTGCCCATTTCCTTGCCAGGAATGCTTGTACCTTCCTGTTATCCAAATTGGTGCCATTATCCATCATTATAGTCGGGGGTATACCGAATCTGCAAATGATGTGGCGCTAGATGAATTTTATAACATGGATACTTTTGATGGTGGAGTATGCCTCAGCTTCCACCCATTTGGTAAAGTAGTCTGTAGCCAGAAGAACATGAGTGGTAGATCGTATAGCTTGCGAGAGAGGTCCCACAATATCCATACCCCATCGGGCAAAAGGGTGAGGGATAATTATTGGGTTCAGTAACTCCGGAGGTGGATGAATAACATCTCCATGAAATTGACAGTTTTTACAATGTCGGGTATAGACCTCAGCGTCCCTTGATAGATAGGGCTATAAGTATCCCTGGGTGAGAACTTTATGGGCTAAAGACCTCCCTCCGGAATGATTGTTGCATGATCCTACATGAATTTCTTCCATGACCGCAGAGGCTTCGGAGGGCGTGAGACATCTCAAATATGGCCCGGAGAAAGACTTGCGGTATAGTTAGCCGTTGTATAGAGCATATCTGGCTGCCTTCATTCTTATCTTCCGGGCTTCAGGTTTCGACTCCGGTAATGCACCGGTCCTCAAATAATCTGCTATAGGGTCCATCCAGCTTGGCTCCCATGGAATGATCATCACATCTTCGTGGGGATCCAGGCTTGATCGGATGATGAAGTCTACTGCCAGATGATCTGCTATGATATTATCCCCTCTGGGGATCTGTTCAAAGGTCAACTGTTGGAATTCTTCGGCCTTTTTCAGCACTAAATTCCTATACGCTTCCATTTTAGGCTCTCGGGTTTCATATTCCCCATTCAACTGCCATACTACCAACTGGGAATCGCTCCGTATCTCCGCTTTCTGTACCTGAAGGCTTCGGGCCAACCGAATCCCTGCTAAAAGGGCTTTATACTCGGCTTCGTTGTTGGAGGCAGGAAACCCCAATTGAACGGACTGTTGGATTTTAGTACCATCTGGTGTCACGAGCTCCAAACCGATCCCTACTCCGCTGATATTTGATGATCCGTCCACGAACACAACCCATAAGCTAAGCTCACTTTCTTCTAAGGAATCTGCAGTTTATGTTTCCAACAGGAAATCAGCTACTGCTTGTCCTTTGATGGCAGTTCGGGGAACATAGGTTATGTCAAAAATCCCGAGTTCTATTGCCCATTTGGATACTCTCCCCGATAACTCAGGTTTCGCCATTATGGATCTAATCGGGGTTGTGGTTGGCACTATGATCGGATGTGCTTCAAAATAATTCTGAAGACGTCGCTTAGCATTGATCAGTGATAGTACCAGCTTCTCTTGCTTCGAATAACGGGTTTCCGTATAAGCAAGGGCTTTGCTGGTGTAGAAGACTGGTGTCTGGTACCCCTTGCCCTCCTTGACCAGAGCGGCGCTGGTAGATGTCGCAGATATGGCTAGATACAGGTGTAACGACTCATCGGCTTCTGGGGTTGCCAATATAGGAGGCTTTGCCATATAGCTTTTGAGTTTTTTCAGGGCTTTTGATTGATTCGGCCCCCAGACTTCTTCTTTTGCTGCCTTTATAGCTTGAAAGAACGGCCTGCACCGATCGATTAATCGAGAGATGAAACGGTTGAGGGTTGTTACTCTTCCAGTCAGCACCTGGATCTCCTTCCGGGACCTTGGCTCTGCTGACTCCACGAGAGCTTTGACTTGTGTTGGACTAGCTTGTATTCCCGTCCGATCAACTATGTGTCCCAAGAACTGGCCCGAAGACACTCCGAAGGAACATTTGGATGGGTTGAGCTTCATCTTGTACTTTCTGAAGGTGTCGAACACCTGCTGCAGGTCAGTCAGGTGGTCACTTTTTGCCTTGCTTTTGACCACCATGTCATCAATGTATGATTCTATGGTAGATCCCATCATGCCATGGAAAACTTTGTTTACCAACCTCTGAAAGGTTGCACCTGCATTTTTTAGTCCGAAAGGCATAACTGTGTAACAATATATACCTGACTCAGTGATGAATGCAGTCTTTTCCTCATCATCTGGGTTCATTCGTATCTGGTTATACCCAGAGTATGCATCCAGAAAACTCAGGCGCTCGAATCCTGCGGTGGCATCTATCATCTGATCGATTTTTGGTAAAGGGAAACAGTCCTTCGGGCATGCTCTGTTTAGGTCGGTGAAGTCCACGCACACCCTCCATTTACCATTCTTCTTCTGAACCATAACAACGTTTTCCAGCCATGAAGGATATTGTACCTCCTTAATGAAGCCTGCTTGGAGAATTCGATCAACCTCTTCAGCTATGATCTGGTTTCGGTGAGCCCCCATCCGCCTTTTTTTATGTCTAACAGGTTTTGCGTTGGGGTCCACGTTGAGGGAATGTTGGGCTACTGACGGATCGATGCTAGTCATATCCATATGGCCCCAGACAAATACGTCAGCGTTGGAGCATAGAAGGGCCTCCATATCCTCATTTTCTTGTGCACTGAGGCCAGAACCAATATAGGTCAACCTTTCAGGGTGATCGGGGTAGATCTGAACTTCAAGCAAAGGTTCAATTTTTATTGATCACCCCGCACCCTCCTCCTATAATTGTTATTGGTCATCGGGTACCGCTTTGAATCGTGATTCTCGTTCCTGTTCAGCCTTTTTCCTCAGACCTTTCATGGTGACAACGTAACATTTCTTGGTTGCTACCTGATCGCCCCTGATGTCAATCACATCAACTCCGTTCGGATTGATGCACCGCATGACTTGATGCATGGTTGAAGGAACTCCATACATCCGATGGATCCATCCCTTTCCCATAAGGAGATTATAGGAGGGTTTTACATCCACCACCACAAACGTTTCTCTGAGCGTGCACCTTGTTGTTGTCACTGGTAGTTGGATCTCTCCCACTGGTTCTACTCTTCAGCCATCAAATCCGGCTATCAGGCTTCTGGAAGGGACTATCTCCTAAGGATTGATCTCTAACTTCTCAAAGGCCTACTTGGTGATAATGTTGGCGCTGCTTCCTGGGTCAACCATCACTCTCTTGATCAAGCAATTCGAGACCATGAGGGAGATAACCAAGGGATCATCATGTGGTGTTTGAATACTCCGCATATCCGCAGAAAAAAAAGTTATCCGGGCGTCCTCTTTCGGGCTTCAATACTCGCTGACCTCTCCAACCTTTCGCAGCTTCTGGGCTTGACGCATCTGAGACCTACGGGCTTCCTCTACTTCTGATCGACTTGGTCCTTTGTGCACCATGTGAATGACTCTTACGGGCTGTCCCATTGCCCCCTTGATGGGTGCATGTGACGTTTGGTCTGATCGGGCTCCCTCATTGGCAACGTACTCGGTCAACTCTCATTTTGCTATCATGGTTTCCACCTGTCTCCTAAGGCTTCTGCACTCATTGGTATGGTGCCCGTACTCGCCATTGAAGGTACAGTGTCTCGACATATCCCTCTGGTCCATTGGTTGTCTAATGGGTGGTGGTGACCAGAAGATCCCTTTTCCCTTAGTCTCCTGATACAGCTTGGCCAGGGTAACCTTTAATGGAATGACCTTGTCTTCAAATCTCTGGCGTTTCTCCGGGACCAGGGAGGGTGCAAGAGGAGCGCTTGGTCACTTTCGATCTGGTACCCGATCCTTTACCCTGGAAGGTTCGGTTGCCCTTACCTCTAAGCTTACAAAGGTTGTCCTTCTCTGGCGGATGGCCAACTCCTCTTCTATTCGGAGATGCCCTTGTGCCCTGGAATTGAGTTCTCCGATGTCTGTTGATGGCCTCTTGACCAAGGACTGATGGAACTTGGTTCCAGGGATCAGGGCCATTCTGAAGGCCTCGACCGCTGAGTGCTGGTCACAATTATCAATTGAGGACATCTCGACATTGAATCGTGAGACAAAGATTTTCAGGGATTCGCTTTTTTCCTGGATCATGGTGAATAGACTGGATATGGTCTTCTTTTGTCTTTTATTGCCGAAGTACTGGGCAATGAATAATTCACAGAGTCTGAGCCAGCTTCCAATGGATCGGGGTGGTTGTATTCTGAACTAGAGCAGGGCCGTTTCGGTTAGGTTGGTGGGGAAGACTTTGCAGAGTAAGGCTTCATTTTCGTTATAGACATTCATCTTGGTATGAATGTGGTAGATGTACTCCGTTGGATCTTTCGTGTCGTCGAACAAGGTGAACTTCGGTAGTCTGAACCTCTCCGGGTATGGCACACTGGTGATCGTCACGATGAATGGAGTCTGCACGGCGTCGATGGATGCCTCCGAGGCCAGATCGATAGGGGTCTGCATCTTCAGATCCTTAAGCACCTCCCTCTGGAACCTAGTAATAATTTCCTCCAATTTTTTCATGGTCAGAATCTCCTCGGGATTGCGTCCCCCGAACACTTGTAGGGACAACTTTGCGTGCTCTTCCCGATCGTTGTTGGATTTTACTTGGTGGTTGTCTCTTTCTGATCGGTGGCCTATAGACCGCTCATGCTGGCTGGACTGTTCATCGTTCTGGATCTCTTGAGGGTTCTGAAGTTGGGCCAATTTTGCAACTAGTTCAGCGTTCTACCTCTCCAATTCGGCGGTCCTCTCCTCCAGGGCTCGCCTAATCGGATCCTCAGCCTGTTGGCCTCCGTTTGGAGGTAAGTCAGTTTGTTGTGAATGGGTGATCACCGCCATTGATGGTATGAATCTCAGCTTTTTCGTAGAGAATGGGAAGCTTATTGAAAAAGATCTCAATAATAGTTTTTCCCACAGACGGTGCCAATTGTGTAGATACAGAAAAATACATAATAATAATTGGGTTAAAATTTTGATCCTTTATTCAATCTTTGGCCTTGTATTTATACACAATTCTGGTAAATGGGTCAAGGTCATTTACCCAAGTTTATCAATCCCTTAAATCAAGGGATTTGATAAACTCTCTTCCTTTTTAGACTCTCTATTCCATAAGTAGGACAACTCCCTGACTTATGGATCACTCATCTTCTAGAAAATTCTATGGGCCAATTTACTTCTTCGGCCCATTTGTCTTCGGCCCATCAGTCATCGACCCATTAGTCCCGTGGCCCATCCTAGTTGGGCTATGTATTATTTTGACTATTACACCCATATATTATGTCCACTAAAATTTTAGCTCTATCGATGCTCTCTACCCACTCTCTAGCTTGAGATGAGGCTACATTATTTGTTCTATCCACCTTATCTTTCATCTCTCTTCTCCATTTTTCCCTTTATTAATACTATTTCTGCACTTTTTCAACCACAATATGTCATATCAAGGTTTCATGTTAATTTTTTCAAATTTACACAACTAAATTTCCATTTCTATCATAATTCTCCAACAAATTAAGTTTGTATTTTAATCCCCAACTATATCAGATGAGCACCATCATAGTTTTGGATTTTCTTGTAATAAAAAAATATTACCCTACTAATAGTGATGTATGGGCAATCCTCTTTGTAATAGATATCAGTCACCATAGTAATATCTGTCAGATCAAGGTTTCATGTTGATTTTTTTAAGGTCATGTTTGGTAGGCGGTCTTTCTGGTCTGGTCTGGTTCGGTCTGGTCTGGTCTGGTCTAATCTGATCTGGAAAAGTTTGTTTGGTAAGCGGTCTGGTCTTAAATTATTATTTATTAATTTATATATTAATTTATAAATATATTCTATTTATTTATTATTATTTCATTATTTAATTCATTTTATTTATAAATTATTTATTCATTTTTAATTATTTAAAAAAATATTTTATTAATTTAATATTATTATACTCATTTTTTATTATTATTATGAAGTATTTATTCATTATTATATTTACTTATTATTTATTATTATATCTATTTATTATTTGTTATTATATTTATTTATTATTATTATTTATTTAATTTTATTTATTATTTATTATTTTTATTATATTTTTAAATATGTTTTATGTAATTTATTATTTATTTTATTAATTTATTATTTAGTTCATTTTTTTTTATTATTATATTTATTTATTATTATTGTATTCATTTTTTATTATTATTATGTTTTATTTAATTTATTATTTATATTATTAATTATTCATTTTTAATTATTTATAAATATATTTTATTATTTATTTATTTATTTATTATTATTATATTCATTTTTTATTATTAATAGGTATTATTTATTTCATTTTGTTTATTATTTATTATTTATATTTTATTTTTAAAATATGTTTTATTTAATTTATTATTATTATTATTAATTTTTTATTATTATTTATTCATTTTTAATTATTTATAAATATATTTTATTAATAAGACCAGACTGGACCACCAGGAACCACCTTTTTTTTTTTGTCTGAAATGAGGCCATTCTGGTCTGATTTGGTCTTACTTGGTCTAACCAAAAAATTGGGACCAATGCTACCAAACACGGTCTGGTCCCATAAAACGCAAGACCAGACCAGACCACTTGGGACCAGACCACCAACCAAACAGGGCCTAAATTTACACAACTTAATTTCCATTTCTATTATAATTCTCCAACAAATTAAGCCCGTATTTTAATCCTCACTATATCAGATGAGCACCATCACAGTTTTGGATATCCTTGTAACAAAAAATTACTACCCTACTAAAAACGATATATGGGCAATCCTCTTTGTAATATATATCAGTCATCATAGTTATATCTGTCATATCAAGACTTCATGATGATTTTTTTCAAATTTACATAACTTAATTTCCATTTCTACCATAATTCTCAAACAAATTTATACCATACTTGATTAAAACTACTGTCATATTGGGGTTGGTATCCACATCGATTCTTAACTAGTTGATACGCAAAAATGATGTTCCACAAGTAGAAAAATTAAGGTTACACAGTTAAAAAATTATGAGTGATTCAATTGTACAAAAGTACATGTGGATATTACAAACACATACCGACTGGTATTAGTATTTCCCAAAATATGATTACTTGATTATAAAATAAAAATGTGAAATGCAAAAAAATAAAAAATAAACAAAATAAAATAAAAAATCTTTTACAGTATATTTAAGCTTAACTTCAAATAAGAAATCTAAAATGTTTGATATAATACAACACAACTCTATTACAATAAACGAATAAATATTTGTAAATTCATTACAATAAATGAATACATCTTTATAAAAAAAATGATGTTATAAACAACTTCTTTTAACATATACAAGACTACTAATGTAAAAAATCTAAAAACAAATCTCCTTTAGCTCAAGACAGAACCTGCAAAAACATGAAACGAAAACGATTATTATCATAAGAATTGTTCCATAAAACAAACATAAAAGAATAATAATTTAAACTTTTTTTAACTTTAAGTCGAATTTGCATAATAATTGAACATTATATTTAATAAGAATTTCCAGGCATCAAAGAGCAACATTCTATAAAAAATTGCAAAAAGAAAAAGGTAAAAACCAACAGTTTAGAACCTTGCCCTATTGTATACAAAAGAATTGAGGACTAAGGCAACCTAAACGTTTATGTAACAGGAAAGTCCAGGTCTTTATATGCCCACGAGCACAACAAAATGTGTCATTTTAGTAGTTTTTTCAACATAAATCAGCTAAGTGATTCGAGTTCTAGAAAATAGATGGGGGATCCATAAATTTCTTAAATTTATAAAAGGCAATGAAACAATAATGAAAGTAAGAGAACCAATTACTAAACCACTTTTAGTGCTCTTGAACCAGCCTTTTGGCATACAAGTACAAAGCATTTTATAGTCCTCAAAGACATCATTAAATGGACTGAATCACTACTAAAAGAAAAGTATATCCATCATTCACATTATTTTTTTGTACTTCAATAATATTACTTCTACAGAATGTTCACAACTTAATGACCAAAGATTTTAATTTGCCAAGTGAACACAACCTGTTACTATAGAGGAGAAAAAACCTGATCATAATGAAGCAAGTTGTTACTATAGAGGTTGTATGTAATGTTTCCAAATTTAACTTCATAAAAAAACTCAAAAGGCACCAGTTCCCTTGAAACAAAAGTAACCTGATATAAATATATTGAGAAATAAAACAACATCCCTGCTCGATAAACTATGTCCGTCCAAATTTAAATATATATAGATGTACATAGATACATATACAAACATAAATATAGATAGAACTGTAATAAATGAAGCCCAATCATCACGAAATTTCACCTTAAATGGAATTGAAAAAACCAAAGTGTGACTACAGGTAAAGATATATTAGGAATGTATGAGGAGAAATGATAGAAACTTATAGGTAGATAATATTTAGCTAATACACAAAAAGATAAAAAGAAACAAATATATGAACATATTAAGGAGGGGAAAATTTGATTTTATCCTACAAATAGTTCAAAACATACCTGTTTACTACTCCAAAATGCCTTCATTGTAAAGTGAGCCCAAAAAGATATCTCTATGTCATTCGTCTTTACACGACTTTTGTAGTAACAAAAAAATAATTGGTTGTAATAAGCAACACTATATTCCATAATATCATCCCATCAATTTCATAATGATAGACAATTCAATATGCAGAAATATAAAACATTCAATATGAGAGATACGAAAATAACTGCACAAACCTAATTCCGAATGAAGACTCTGAAAGCCTTTGAAGTATTTGAATACCTAAATTCTATTCTTGGTTCACTCCAAAGATGAAAACACCAAATCAAATTATTTTAAGATGAAATATTGGGTTGACTGACTTCTTCTTTTATCCCAACCGAATTTGAATATTAAAAATTAAAACCTAACAATACAAAACTATTTGGATAAATACCATTTACACCCCCTCTGATTTGCCTATATCCCAGTTACACCCCCTATACTATGGTATATCCCAGTTACACCCCCTCAGTTTTGATTCCGTGTATCGAACACCCCCCTCCGTTAGTCAACCGTTAGTTGTTGACCGTTATGTGATGATGTCATCAGGAAAAAGGTGATAAATGGTCTATTTTGCCCCTTGTAGTCAAATGACTTATTTAACCCCCTCCCATTATTTAATAATTTAATTTGTATTAAATTTTCAAAATATATATAAAATTCAAAAATATATATATTAAAATTTGAAAAATATTATAAATTCGAAAATAAATATAAATTTAAAAATATATAAATTTCGAAATTATTTTTTTTTCAAAAAAACATATTAAATTTCGAAAATAAATATAAAAATCACAAAAAACATAAAAAATTTGAAACAAATATATAAAATTAAAACAAAACATATAAAATTCAAAAATATATATTTAATTTCGAAAAAAATTAGAAAATCGAAAATAAATATAAAATAAAAAATATATATATATTTTGAATTTTTTTTTAAAAAAAACAAATCTCTCTCCCCCCCCCCCTCTCTCTCTCTCTCACACACACACACACACCTGAACACACACAACACACACACACATATATATATACATATATATACACACACACACATATATATATAGATCTACCACCTCCTCCCGCCGCCGCCACAACCCCCCTCCCACCGCCTCCCCCGCCGCCGCTCCCCTCCCCTCCCACCGCCTCCCCTATTTTCGACCCCCCCCCCACACCCTGCACACACACAACACACATATATATATACATGTATAGATATATATATATATATGTGTGTGTGTATATATATATATATATGTGTGCGGGTAGTGTGTTCAGTGTGTGTGTGTGTGTGTGTGTGTGAGAGAGAGAGAGAGAGGGGGGGAGGGTATAAATGGGATTAATAAAATATTTAAGGGCAAAAGAGACATTGCACTCAATTCCGTTAGGTCAACTAACGGCCGTCAGTGACAGGGGGTGTAACTGGGATATACCATAGTAGAGGGGGTGTAACTGGGATATAGACAAATCAGAGGGGGTGTAAGTGGTATTTACCCAAACTATTTTGACCTCAATAAATGAAAAACATAGTAAAGCCCTAAATTAAAGAAAAGAAGGTTGCCGAAAAAAAAGGTAAATAACATTGTTGCACTATCGTCAACAACATCATGGTAGTCTCTGAATCTTCTTCTTTTGTTTCCCTCTCTGAAAATTTCCGGACATCTACCTTTTTGAAAATTCCCTCAATCTGGATATGAAAATACAAACAGTGCTTTGTTTGGTTAATGAGGATCATCCTATATATATGATTTCGAATCTATGTATTGTACCAAAACATTTGGAGGGATTTTTGAAAATTTGGGAAGAAGATTCAGATATATCAAAATCGATTTGAATTTGGGGCTTTCGGCTTCTCATTTGTCCGACGGATATACATACATATTTATGTATGAACATATGACTTTTAGAACTAGTTGTTTGTTGTGTCAGGGCCAATTCAATGAACTATTATACTTGTACTCCCTAAAGATTCATGAATCTCTAACATACATACATATATACACACACACGATCATATAGATTGACAGACTCTTGCTTACAAAGTTGAGTACAAAAAAATACAGTATCAATCTAAACTAATTTCTTACTGGGAATCAGTTTATTCAATCACTAGAACACATCTGAATCACTGTCACATATATACATATATATGTGTGTAAGTATGTGTGTTGTATTAACTATATGTATAAATTTGTATATACATACCGTTAGAAGATATCGCTACCGATTCTTGATAGATTCGAGATGTGATGATAGTGGTAGTGGTCGTTGATGGTTGACATCAACCTCTTTGAAAAATTCCCCTCAATCTGGATCTGAAAATACAAACAGTGTTATGTTTGGTTAATGAAGATCATCCTATTTATATGATTTCGAATCTATGTACTGTACCAAAAATTTTGGAGGGATTTTTTAATTTTTGGGAAGAAGATTAAGAGATTTCAAAATCGTTTTGAATTTGGGGCTTTCGGTTTTTCCAAATTCGTCTGACAGATATATATATGTATATATGTATATATCGTGTATAAATATATTCCCTAAAATATATATCAAAATGTCAAAATTGTCCTTGTGGTAACTTTTTAACTTTTCACCTGTGGGGCCCTCAAAATGGCACTTAAGCCCGTGAGAAGTGGAATGGAGACGATTTATTCCCGTCAATGAGGCGAGTACAAGTATATCTATTCTAGTTCCGTTTAATATTTTTAAATAGTATATTTTTTACGGCTTGCCTTTTCATAAATCATGTCTGCCCCATTAACAGTTTACTATACCCATGTCCGTCCCGCCTCGCCCCATTAACAATTAATTATCAGTGTCATCTTCATCATGGATAAAAGAATTTGACAAAAAAAAAAAAAACCTAACATATTCAATGAAAGAAGAGGAGTGGAATATCCTAGATCGAAAGGCTCTTGGCACGATCAGATTGACGTTGGCAAAATCCGTTGCCTTTAATATCAGGAAAGAAAAGACTGCAAAGTCTCTCATGGAAGCACTTTCGAAGATGTACGAACAGCTGTCTGGAGCAAATACATTACATCTTATCAGCAGATTGACGAATCTGAAGATGTCCGAGAATGGGAATGTTGGTGAACATCTCAGTAAACTTAATGACATTTATGGGCAGTTGGAATCAATTGAAGTAGTGTTTCAAGACAAGGTGAAATCAGCTTTTCTCCTTAATCAATTGCCAGAGAGCTGGAACGCCACAGTGGCTGCAATCAGTAATTCTTCAGGGATAGACCCGTTGAAGTATGATACCATTGTGAGTATGGTACTCACAGAAGAGATCAGAAGACAGTCGTCAGACTCTTCAAGCAGTGGCACAACATTGAATGTCGACACCAGAGGCAGAGGTTCGAACAGACAGAAAGGCGGAAACCAAAGGCGTGGCCGTTCCAAGTCGAGACAGGGAAGATCACAGTCTCGAGGTCCCAGAAATTCCAAAGCAATCGAATGTTGGAATTGCGGCAAGACTGGTCATTTAAGGAACCAGTGTAGATCCCCGCAGAAGGTAACGGATGACAAGACAAAGGCAAATATTGTCTTAGAAGAAGCAGATGATGCACTGATATGCTCTTTGGAGAGCAAAGCAGAGTCTTGGGTTTTGGACTCTGAAGCATCTTTCCATGCCACCTCAAGTCGAGAGCTCTTTGAGAGCTATGCACCTGGAAACCTCGGCAAGGTTTATCTAGGTGACGATCAACCCTGCAGTGTTGTTGGCAAGGGTGAAGTACATATCAGACTCAACGGATCGATATGGAAGCTGAGGGATGCAGGACACATTCCAGACTTGAGGAAGAACCTGATCTCAATAGGCCAGTTGGCGAGTGAAGGTTATGTGACCACTTTCAGTGAAGATAAGTGGAAAGTTTCCAAGGGAGCTATGACTATAGCACGAGGAAAGAAAACAGGTACGCTGTACACTACCACCAAGGCTAGCACATTTATAGCAATTGCAGAAAGCAAGGAGGATCATAATTTGTGGCACCAGAGGCTAGGTCACATGAGTGAAAAGGGACTCAAGGTTATGCTCGCAAAGGGAAAGCTACCAGGTCTAAATTCGATTGATATCGACTTCTGTGAGGATTGCGTATTCGGTAAGCAGAAGAGGGTTAGTTTTCAGAAAAGCGGCAGAGAACTCAGAAAGGAGAAGCTTGAGCTAGTTCACACTGATGTCTGGGGGCCAGCAAATGTCTCATCTATTGGCGGAAAGTCCTATTTCGTCACCTTCATCGATGACCATTCCAGAAAGGTATGGGTTTATTTCTTGAAACATAAATCTGAAGTGTACGGTGTGTTCAAGAGTTGGAAGGCTATGATAGAGAATGAGACGGGTTTGAAGATCAAGAGATTACGGTCCGATAATGGTGGAGAGTATCAGGACACCGAGTTTAAGAGATTTTGCTATGAGAACGGTATCAGATTAAAGAGAACTGTTCCACGTACACCACAACAGAATGGCGTAGCAGAACGGATGAACCGGACATTGACTGAGAGAGCCAGAAGCATGCGCATTCAGGCAGGGTTGCCGAAACAGTTCTGGGCAGAAGCAGTCAGTACAGCAGCGTACTTAATTAATCGTGGTCCATCAGTACCATTGGAGCACAGAATACCAGAAGAGGTCTGGAGCGGTAGAGAGGTAACACTTTTGCATTTAAAAGTTTTTGGTTGTGTTGCATATGTACATGTTAGTGACACTATGAGGGGTAAGCTTGATCCCAAGTCACAAAAGTGTATTTTCATTGGCTATGGCGGTGATGAGTATGGTTACCGCATGTGGGATGATCAGAACCGAAAACTGATCCGAAGCAGAGATGTAGTGTTCAATGAAAATGTTATATACAAGGACAGACACACAACAACCTCAGAGCCTATAGCACAAAGTGATCCTGTGTGTGTTGAGTTAGATGATGTTCAAGACAGTGAAAGTACTCAGTCAGACGAACATATTGCAGGTGGAAATACTCAACAGGTTGATACACCGCAGTCTCCGACTCCTATTCCTGTACCTAGGAGGTCTTCACGGCAGCATGTGCCGAATCGGAGATACATGAATTATTTGTTGCTCACAGATGGAGGTGAACCAGAGTATTTTGATGAAGCATGCAGTGCAGCAGATGCGAGCCAGTGGGAGCTTGCGATGGAAGATGAGATGAAGTCCCATATTTCCAACAAGACATGGAAGCTAACCGAGCTGCCGGTAGGAAAGAAAGCTCTCCATAATAAATGGGTCTACAGAGTCAAAGAAGAACATGATGGTTCTAAAAGGTACAAGGCGAGACTTGTAGTAAAAGGCTTTCAGCATAAAGCAAGAATCGACTACACCGACGTATTTTCTCCGGTTGTGAAACTGACTACCATTCGTTCAGTTCTTAGCATTGTTGCATCAGAGGGTTTGCACCTAGAGCAGTTAGATGTCAAAACTGTTTTCCTCCATGGTGACCTAATGGAGGAGATTTATATGCAGCAACCGGAAGGTTTCTTAGAGAAAGGGAAAGAGAAACTTGTGTGTAAGTTGGAAAAGAGCTTGTATGGTTTGAAACAAGCTCCAAGACAGTGGTACAAGAAATTCGATGGATTTATGCAAAGACATGGTTATATCAAGTGCAACGCTGACCATTGTTGTTACTTCAAGAGGTTTGACACAAGTTACATTATCCTCCTACTTTATGTTGATGACATGTTAGTAGCTGGATCTGATTTTACGGAAATCAGTAAGTTAAAGAAGCAGAGAGGAGCAGCATGGCCAGTATTCCATACGCTTCAGCTATTGGTAGCTTGATGTATGCAATGGTTTGTACAAGACCAGATATTGCATATGCAGTGGGAGCAGTCAGCGGGTTCATGTCCAATCCAGGAAAGACTCACTGGGAAGCAGTGAAGTGGATATTGCGATATCTACGAGGTACCACAAACATATGCCTTTATTTTGGAAAGGGTGAAGTGAATTTACATGGCTATATAGATTCAGATTTTGCTGGTGAGATAGATCACAGAAGAAGCACTACTGGTTATGTCTTTACAGTATACTACAGCAGTCAGTTGGATTTCGCAGATACAGAGGATTGTAGCGTTATCTACTACAGAGGCTGAGTATGTAGCCGTGACAGAGGCTAGCAAAGAGATGATTTGGTTACAGGGTTTGTTGGCAGAGTTGGGATTCGAGCAAGGAAAGAGTGTTTTGCATAGTGATAGTCAGAGGGCTATACATCTGGCGAAAAATTCAACATTTCATTCAAGAACCAAGCATATAGATCTTCGTTATCACTTTATCAGATCTCTATTAGAGGATGAAGTATTAACACTTAAGAAGATTCAAGGAAGCGAGAATCCGGCCGACATGTTGACCAAAGTGGTGACAACAGAGAAACTGAAGTTGTGCACAACTTCAGTTGGTCTTCAAGCTTGAAGACAGAAATGAGGGCACCGAGCACTGATCATTGATGGAGTTGATTGATGAAGGCAAGGTCGTCAAGTGGGAGATTGTTATATATTGGTATATATATATAATATGACTACTTTGTTATATTAACTTGTCCCACATCGGAAGATTGGGAAACCCACATCTATATCCTCACCTATAAATATAGGCCTTCTCCTATTGAATTGTGTACACAGAAATAGAGAGAGAGAGTTAGGAATAATATACGTTTATATTATTCCGGTGATACAGGCGTGAGTATACACAGTGTGTGTGCGTGTGTGATCTGCGAATCACCCCCTTGTAATCCTCTCAGTGATTTTTTAGTGAAACGGTGCTCTCCGTGGACGTAGGCTTATTTGGCTGCACCACGTATATATTCTTGTGTCGATTGTTTGGTATGTTTGTGTGCGTTTTCTGATTTGCAGGTGTGCACGGCTTCGTACATAGGGTGTGCGAACCCTAACACATATGACCTTCTTTCAAATTATCTTACAATCAAACTTTTTCTTTTTTATTTGTATATATTTGGCTACTCGTATTTTCTTGAACTTAGATATCGAGCCCCAAGAAGAATGTGTAATAACTAATAAAGTATGTATGATTCATAAAGTCTTATACATGCATAAGTGAAACATAGAATAAAATTAATGTAAACGAGGCGAGGCGGGCGGGTCAAGGCTGGTATTTAACAAAATTTGTATCCATCACATAATTTGGATTCAATTTCTTTTAACAAATCTACCCTACAGAACAAAAGAAACTCGCAAACCCTTAAATAAAGGGGCGGTACAAATTGTCATCCGGGCAATTCACTTTATAAAGTTAGTTATATTGATTAACACATGCAAAAGGAAACATACCACGTGCTAGCCTGGTGTTACATTGCGTTCAGCTCGCATCCTTGAAAACTCCCCATTGAGGGCGGTAATTATTTACAATTAATGGGTGTGTGTATTAGTTAACAAAATTTCAATTTGTGATCTCTTAGATTTAGCTCCCTTTTTTTTTTGTTTGTTGTTTCGTTACTTTTGAAATTTTACATTTGCCCATTAATATTCATAAAACCAATAAAAATTCAAAAAAAAAAAAAAAGACTATGTGAATTATGATCAATTCAATACGACTACAAAAACACATAATTAGTATGCAATTAATTGTAAGAACATCCTAGGCTAACACCATTTAGGGGTATTCATGGAACCGAAGAATTGGACCGGATCGAACCGGAACTAACGGTTTGGTTCGGTTCCGGTTTCAAAAATTGAAGAACCGAAATTTTAGGTTCGGTTCCGATTCTCAATCCCGTGGAACCGAACTGATTTTTTTGTTTTTTTTTATATATATATTTTAGAGAAAATTACAAATACCAAGATAACATGTGATCTAATTACAAATATAACAATAGATAAATAGTATTTACAACAAATAATGAAAATACAAATTTATTTACGAATTAGACAAGTTGACCATAATACCCTTTAAAATTATCACCTTTTACTAAATTATCCTCAAATCACATTTTTACCTAATAATATCTAATACTTGTTGAGACAAAAATACCCCCACTCATTTAATTATACATTACTACAATATCCTTAAAATATTATCCTAAGTTGTCAATTTTACCAAAATAACCTCATTAGTAATTTTATTATGTAAATTTATCATATTATCCTATTAAACCCTAACTAACCTCATCTACATCATCTTTCTCCCCCAAAATCAGCCATTTCCCTAACCTCACTTTTTTTTTTTCTCTCCTTCTCCTGCCGCAATTTCCTTCTAATTTCATTTCACCTTTTTCCCTTCAAAATAATCTTTGATGTCAAAACAAATGACTTTATCAATAATTTGATTTAGCATGTAAGAATCACCATTCACCATATCCAAGTAATTCTTCAACATGTACAAGTCACCTTGTCAAAATTTATTTTCAAATGGCCAGAATTCCATTTCAGTTTGTAAAATTTTTATCAAGTCAAAGCAAATGACATTGTCAAAAGTTTGATTCACTATGTAAAAATCAACTTGCCAAAATTATTTCTCAAGTTGTCTGAGTTCTATTTCATCTTGTCAAAATTTTATTTCAAGTAAAAACAAATGACATCATCAAAATTTTGATTAACCATGAAAAAATCAATTTGTCAAAATTTCTTTTCAAATTGTCCAATTTTCATTTCAATTTGTCAAAATTTCTTTTTTAAATTGTCCAAATTTCATTTCAATTTGTCAAAATTTTATTCCAAGTCAAAACAAATGACATTGTCAAAATTTTGATTAACCATGAAAAAATTAATTTGTCCAAATTTATTTTCAAATTGTCCAAATTTCATTTCAATTTATCAAAATTTCTTTTTAAATTGTCCAAATTTCATTTCAATTTGTCAAAATTTCATTCCAAATCAAAACAAATGACATTGTCAAAATTTTAATTCATCATATAAAAATCACCATTCACCATGTATTTCAAGTTCTTCGAATTTCATGTTGTATTTGTCAAAATTTTATACCAAGTCAAAACAAATAATTTTCTCAAAAATTAGATTCACCATGTAAAAATCACCATTTACCATATCCAAATAATTATTTGACATGTAAAAATTAACTTGTCAAAATTTCTTTTCAAGTTATCTGAATTTGAATTTCATTTCATCTTGTCAAAATTTTATTTCATGTCAAAATAAGTGACATTGTCAAAATTTTAAAAATCAAATTGTCAATTTTTTTTTTCAAGAATTCCAAATTTCATTTCATTTTATAAATTTTTTTATCAAATCAAAACAAATGATTCGTTAAAAATCATTATTCACCATGTCCAAGTAATTATTTAATATGTATAAATTAAATTTTCAACGAATTTCATTTCATACTATCAACATTTATTTCAAGTAAAAACAAATGGCATTGTCAAAAGTTGACTCATGTCAAAATTGCTTTTCAATTTGTCCGAATTTCATTGATGTGAAATTTTACTTTCAAGTCAAAAATTATTGTTTGTGAAAATTTTGATTCAACATGTCCAAATAATGATTTTAAGATGCAAAAATAACCTTGTAAAAAATTTATAGTGTGTGATTTGTTTCTACTTTTTGGGTTACCCAAGCTAGAAATCAACCAACCATGACTGTGGACCATACTTTTTCGACATATATAAGAGCAACTCCTTACAATGGAGATATGTCTTTGGCTATTGAGCTTGAGAAGCAGAGGCAAGGAATTAATTGGGTTCTCCGTCCACATATGTAATTCAAACCCAAAAACCCCATATGGGTTTTCACAACTGAGACATACATTTACACTGACATGTTCAAATTTTTTATTTACCTAGTTTTTTAGGTATTTTGTTGATGGGTTTGTTTGGTGAACCAGAATGAGATGTAAATCAAAGGAATGTTCAGATTGTTTAGGGATTCCGCGGGATTTGGGGTGGTGAAGGAAGAAGAAGAAGGGGTGGAAAGCAAAGACTTGTTAATTATATTATAGTATCATATATGTATATCAGAGAGTCACGGTTTGATTATTAGATGACAGTTGGCAAATTTTTGTTTAATTATTAGATGAGAATTGTAACTATAGGGATGTAATATTGATATAATTATTTTTAGGGTTAATTTCAAGAAATCTCTTATACTATTCAGTTTAATTAACTAACTTTCACTATGTTCACTTTGACCCTTATACTATTCAATTTCATCATTATGCTCCCTCTTCTCATATTTTGAATCAAAATACATAAACTACCCTCAATAGTATAAGGGGGTTTAATAAAATCAACCATTTAAAAAAATTATTTTTCGAAAATCAATTATATTTTTCGCAAAAATTATAAATTCAAAAATATTTATATATATTTTTCGCAAAAAAAATATTTTCGGAGGGAGTATATTATACTTCCAAAATATGAATTATTTCGGAAAAAATAATATATACTTTTTCGCAAAAAAATTATTTTTCGAAAAAATAATCATATTTTGAAACACAAAACCTAGTCAAAGTATATATTATGTTCCAAAATATGAATTTTTTCCGAAAAATATTTTTTTGTGAAAAAGTATAAATTATGTTCCAAAATATGAATTTTTCTGAAAAATAATTTTTTTGTGAAAAAGTATAAATTATGTTCCAAAATATGATTTTTTTTTGAAAAATAATTTTTTGCGAAAAATATATATTATGTTCCAAAATATGAATTTTTTGCGAAAAATATATATTATGTTCCAAAATATGATTTTTTTCGAAAAATATCTTTTTTGAGAAAAATATATATTATGTTCCAAATATGATTTTTTTCTGAAAAATATTTTTTTTGCGAAAAAGTATTTATTATGTTCCAAAATATGAATTTTTTCCCGAAAAATACTTTTTTTGCGAAAAATATATAGTATTATGTTCCAAAATATGATCTTTTTCGAAAAATAATTTTTTTGCGAAAAATATATACTATTATGTTCCAAAATATAAATTTTTTCCAAAAAATATTTTTTTTGCAAAAAATATATATAAATATTTTTGAATTTATAATTTTTGCGAAAAATATAATTGATTTTCGAAAAATAATTTTTTTAAATGGTTGATTTCACTAAACTCCCTTATACTATTGAGGGTAGTTTAGGCATTTTGAGTCAAAATGTGAAGTGAGGGGGCATAATGATGAAATTGAATAGTATAGGAGGTAAAGTGGACACAGTGAGAGTTAGTTGATTAAACTAGATAGTATATGGGGGTTTCTTGAAATTAACCCTTATTTTTATTCCACTAATTATGCATTTGATTTTGGAATTGTAATAGCTGAAATACTCTAGTTTATAATTATATTATTTTTTAATATTTGGTGTTTTTATTTTTTTAAAAGCGATAGTAAGATGATTGGCTCGGTTCGGTTCGATGCACTGACGGTTCGGTTCGATTCCGGTTCCGGAACCCGAATCGGATTGTGTACATCCCTAATGTTATCGGTGCAGACCCAATGTGCCCTGTTGCATGCCAATGTGGCACGGAGGGTAGCACAGTGGCAATTATCAGTAATATCATTACCACCCAGTCGAAGTAATCGGGTTCCATCGATTTTACTAAATTATTTATACGAAATTATAAACTTTCAGGTAGTATAAAAAATAACGATGATGTTTATGACTTGTGAGTCTGGTCCACCATCGACCAAATCCTAAACTCAATAGTATATATATATACAGAGAGTAAATCAAAATCAGAACCAACCTTTTTCATAAACAAAGAAAGAATCTTGGAAAGAGTATAAAAAAACACGTATATACAAATACATATATACATATACAAGGAGAGAATTAAGGAAATAGCATCAAAAACCATACATATACACAGGAAATCACACCAACAAGAAAAATTTGGTAGATACAACTACATAATCGAATTGATTATAAATACTCTTCTTTACATAGCAATTTGACCTGAATGGTAACATTAGTGACTGGTGGTCGAGGCGGATGGTGTTGGTGGTAGCTGCTTGTGGCGGTGGCAGATGGTGGTGGTGACGAATTGAAGCTCCGTTACGTTCTAGTTGGAGAAACGAGGGTAGAGTTGTTAATTCTTTTGATTATTAAATTATATTGTGAATTCTTTTAATTATTAATAAAAAAAAAATAGTGGTCATTTATTCTTATAAGATGTTTTTAGAATAATTATTTTAAATTTTAAATAAATTTATCAATTTATTTTATCTTATCTCACACTTTGAATTTTTTATAAAACATGTGATTATATTTTTTTGTGTCTTACTTAGGCGTATAGAATTTATCAATATATATTATCTTATGCATATATAATTTTGTAGTTACATGGGTCTAATCTAGAAAAAAATATATATCATAAACGGGGCGGGGTGGGTTACCAACGGGTTTTACAGAAAACCCGAACCCGCTTCAGGTTTTAATTTTTGATATCAAACTCGCCCCATTCGGATTGGACCGGGTCGAAACCCGCCCGGGTCAGACAATTTTGCCATCTCTAGTTGTGCATAATATCCATGAAGATATTAAATTTAAATATTAAGTTTGTTGCTTAGAAGTAGACCTGTAAACGGATCGGATTTGGATCGGATCTATTATGATCCGAATCCAATAAGCATAATCCGATCCGATAATTCAACGAATTTTTGCTTCCTTAATCCATATCTGATTTCTTTGATATTCGGATCTCCGATCCGATAATCCGATCCGATTATAAAAAAAATTTAAATAAAAATAATAAATAATATTTATTTTTTGTTATTATTTTATGAACATTAAAAATAAATTATCTATTTATACTTATAATGCATAACCATGGCAAATATGAAAGTTAAATAACAAACAAAAATTTAGAACATAATTAGATGCTAATTACCATATACAATTAATAACATAATTATATATATTAATTATACTGCATTTACTACTCAACATTTATATATTAATAAATAGTATATAAATTAAAGTATAAATACTGAAATAATTTAATACTCCCTCCGTCCCAAATTATAAGTCCTTTTGGGGAATCCAATTTTTTAAGATGAGAACTTTTATAGTAGTGTTAGTGAATGAAATACCAATTTTACTCATAGTTCCACCCTAGTGATGTGATGGTTTGTAATGTATATGTTTTATATATTTAATGTTTGAAGGTTAAATTAGTAAATTGATAAAATAAAGTGTTTTGACTTTTCAAAGTGAATACTTATTTTGGAACAATTAAAAGAGAGAAAGTGGTCACTTATTTTGAGACAGAAAGAGTAATACTATATTTGAACAATCATTATTAATAAAAAGACAAAACAATTAACAATTAACATTTATATATAGATATAGTATTAAATATATACACATAAAAATATCATATCTATATTGATATATATATATATATATATATTATGTAATTCGGATTGGATTATTATTGGATCGGATTAACATAAATTCAAATCCAATTTATTAAGAAATCGGATTATCATATTCGGATCGTAATTTGGTTATCGAATTTTATTATAAATCCATATTCGACTAATCGGATTCAGATAAAAATTATAAAAATTCGATCCATTGACAGGTCTACTTAGAAAGTGTTGTGCATAATATCCATGAAGATATTAAATTTGTTTTATGTCTAGTCTTATGTAACTGTTAAAAATAATACTGTAAATATTGCACATTATTTAAATGAAAAATAATTTTCGCTATTTAATATCTCTCATGAAAATTGTTCATATGATCGCATGCTGAATAAGAACATCATCATTGTTCACATGTCACTGTTCACCCTCTTTTGCCTCTAATCCAAAACCCTATCTCTTGATGGTGCCATCCCACAATGCTTTGTTGTCTTTTTATAGATTTGTCCAATTGGAAATTAAACAATTCTACCAAGAAATCTCATCCTCTTCCTTTAGACCCACTAATACATCCCATCTGGGACACAGTCTATATGTATCATCTTGTATAAGCAGCAAACAAGATGAGATCAATGAATGTGGTTGATTCATGGGTTCAAAACTGTTCCCTTCTGAATCAACCAAACCAATACAGATCTTTCATGGGTTTGATCTACAATCCATTGAAAACCACACCCAATTGCCCAAACCATCATCAGTTTTCTCTCAATTTCAGACGAAACAGACCCATTTCTGCAATCATCACAAAAGAAGAAGCAATTACAGAAGAAACCCAGTTCGATTTCAAGGATTATATGGTTCACAAGGCCATCTCTGTCAACAAAGCTCTGGACGAGGCTGTTGTCATCAGAGACCCACCACAGATCCACCAAGCCATGCGTTACTCTCTCCTCGCCGGCGGCAAGCGCGTCAGACCCGTGCTCTGCATCGCCGCCTGCGAGCTCGTTGGCGGCCATGAATCCAACGCCATGGCCGCCGCGTGCGCGGTAGAGATGATACACACCATGTCATTGATTCACGACGACCTCCCCTGTATGGACAACGACGACCTCCGGCGCGGAAAGCCCACCAACCACAAGGTCTTCGGGGAGGACGTGGCGGTCCTCGCCGGAGATTCCCTCCTGGCCTTTGCATTCGAGCACATGGCCACAGCGACGTCAGGGGTCTCAGCGGCCCAAATGGTGAAGGGAATTGGTGAATTGGCGAAATCAATAGGAGCAGAGGGACTTGTTGCAGGGCAAGTGGTTGATATATGTTCGAGTGGAGTGTCGAGTGTTGGGTTGGAGCAACTTGAGTTCATTCATCTTCACAAGACGGCCGCATTGCTGGAGGCGGCGGCAGTGCTTGGGGCGGTGTTGGGTGGGGGTGAGGAGGAGCAAGTTGAGAAACTGAGAAAGTTTGCAAGGTGTATTGGATTGTTGTTCCAAGTGGTAGATGACATTCTTGATGTGACCAAATCATCACAAGAGTTGGGGAAGACTGCTGGGAAGGACTTGGTGGCTGATAAGGTGACTTACCCCAAGCTCATGGGGGTTCAAAATTCCACAGAGTTTGCAGAGACTCTCAACAGAGAGGCCAAACATCAGCTTGCTGACTTTGATCCTCACAAGGCAGCTCCTTTGATTGCTCTTGCTAATTACATTGCCTATAGGCAAAACTAGTAGACAAATAAGGAATTTGTTGTATGTTGTAACCATTCTTATACTATAGTAGCATACTAGCATTGGTAATAACAACTATGGAATTTTTGACATGGACAAACAGGTCAATATATGTTAGTGTTATTGACTTGTGATTTTCTTTTCTTTCTGCCAGTGGTTGTTTCTATATCTATAATCTATATATAATAGAGGTGCATTTGTTATACACTTATATGGGTAGAATTGCACATCACATATACGACAGCTTCTATGAACATCCCATCTCACATGACTAACCAAAACTCAAACCCACCATTCCCATATGATCAGGGGGAAGGTTCACATGCCACAACGCCATCATGGTACCACCAACGACTTCACTCCCATTAGCTAAAACACGAACAGAAAATCCCCATCACATTCCTATTCCAATTTCGCTGTCTATTCCAGATAGCAAAGACAGCTAAAACTATCGAGAAAATTGAACTATGAACTCAGAATCCCAGTATAATGCAAAGTTATACCGTATATTTGTAAACTCAAAATTTGCAATTCAAGTATTACTATAGTTGGTTATATAAATACGTGAAATCAATAGTATACATAATGGCCTAGATACTGTGCCTATATCAAGTTCATTTGGAATTCCATATTCCCAAAAAAGGACTATACAGAAGGAAAGTTGAACAGTATGATGTGCATGCAGCAATCAGTGCCTGCTAAAGGATATAAATCTTTGTTTCAGCCACTCTTATCACCTGCAAAGCTTTGGGCAGTTGCGAACCAAAGCTGCTATCCCTCTGTACTTCATTCAGTAATCCGTGTGTTTATCGTTGTCATCCTCTTCGACATTCCATTGAGGGCGAGCATCATATGGTATTACCCTAGGCAACCTTCTCAAGTATATGGATGGCAGGGTGTCAGCACAAAGCTCAAGTGTATTGTAGGGAAATCATAATTTGATTGAATCACTAATGTCTAATTGTTGATTTTGAGATGATGCTGATCATCATGGTATTTGAGATAGACCAACATTGCCTCTCATGAATATGGCAGATTTGACGTATCACAGTCCTGCTCATAAATTGGATTATAGTGATATTAATAACAAAACATCAATTTACATTTCATTTTAGTTAAAATTACATCCATATTTTTCTTGTAGTTGTTACTTGGTTCAAAGAATCAAAGTATATACATAAACTTTACCCAATACTCTGATAGGAATGAACAACTACATAAATATATAAAGGCTACAGTTAAATAGGATTTAATTAACTTTTTCCCCTAATGATGATAATGACAACTAAACCTAAATAATGTTTCAGAAAAAAAATAATAAAAAATCGTTCAGGATCCAACTGCCAAATTCTCCAAAACAAAAATACCACCAAAATAAGACATAATGCGACAGGGGTAGATAGCAATTTGACATTATTTTGGCTTCTTGTTGTAACAAATGCACCAAATCATACGAAATCAAAATAGAAAGTTAAGCACGCCACACAAAGAACACAAAGATTTACAAGGTTCGGCACAAGTTGTGCCTACGTCCTTGGCGGAGATCCGGCGAAACATTTCACCATGCAAGAAACAGGATATTACAAGTACAACTACAAGAAACCCTATCTCTCTCTCTCTTCGAATTAGGGTTCTATTTTTCTCTTAACAACTCCAAAACCCTTATTGCCCTTATATATACCAGGCTACAAAAGAGACTAAACAAGTCCACTGCCCATAAGAGTAAAACGGGTCAAAAAAAATTCGAGTCAACACAAAGCTCACTTTTCGGGTCAACCAGATTGCGACCCGAATCCAAATTCAGGCCATAACATCACACTTCTGATTTAGGTCCACTCTAAAACAGACCAAGATGGAAAAGAGATTCTAATAGCTGTTTTTGCTTGTTTTAGTCTAGCATGAAGTACCAAGAAACAGGAAGATGATAGCAACCAAATCTAAGTAAATGCTTGAAAGATGATCCAGAAAGTGGAGCAGCACGGAAGGACAGAGAAAGTTAAATTATAGGCTTCAAACAAAATTTTCACTTTCACTGAGATTGCACAATTTGTTTGAGCTAGATTGCTTGAAGTCTAGTAGACTTCTGAAGTAGTGATGTCCAAAAGCATTTCACAAATTTGTCAAACAAAATTTCAACATGACACAAATTGCAATCTATGTAACAAGTAAGAACTTACAAAAGAATACTGGGGTTCTAGGTCATCAAAGGCGGTGCCCACAAAGAGGCTCGTTCTGGAAGCATTATTCTCCTGTACTCTTACTTAAAAAGTACCTCGACTCCTGAAAGTGGAGGGGTTCATTCCCCCAAGAAGTCCATCCTCCTACCATTTCTCTAGCAAATAGTTCAATGGATCGAGAAGGCTTGCATCCTGGCACATAGTCTTGTAGCAACTCTAAAAGATAGTCAAGACAATTACTATTTCCATCAGCCAATATCTGAAAATAAATAAAGATCTAGATTTTGATTCATATACACGAAAAATATGCTTGTTACAGAAGCACCTTTGATAATAGAATGTGTTAACAGGAGATGGATAAAAAGAAAACTACATAGTTGCAGAAGGTAGAGTTTATAGAGTGATTCAGATTAGACAAGCAATATCTTAGGATCGTGTTCTCTGTCACGAAAATAATACCTCCAAGTGGGGGCTTCCTAGAGTAATCCCCAGGAACACTGATGATGACCTGACTATCAGGAATAGGTCTGCATATTGACAAGCATTCGGAATCCACAGTCTGTAAAGTATGACATCAAATTCATAAATTGAACATTCAGATAACCTAGAAAGGAGTGCGATTACCAATCAAAGGCAGCTAATCTGCCATCGTATAGGCTCACCTCCCTATGACAGTAACCCAGGAGGAGGCATTCATATGGCCTATGATGAAAGAGATCCAAGTCACTAATCAGTGAGCCATCTGCTTTCACCTGTAACACTCGAGTACATCAATTTGGGACACAAGAAAACTGACAGTTCCTTAATGACTATCGCTGCATTTATATAATTATAGTTTCACCTTTAACCAGTAAAGAGTAGCCACATATTTGACTCCCCATGCAGGGAACAGTTCTTTGTCAATAAAACTACGCAGCTTCTCCCTGTTGGTCACCCATAATGCTACCAATGCCCCTTCTGTATGAGTAAGTTGCATAATGGGAAGAGACAAGAAGTATCGGTTAGGCAAAGTTGGGTACCTGTAATGATGAGGAAAACAAAGACCAACAGAAAAATGTGAATAAATTTGTTAAAGTAAAGGCATCTATAGAGAAGGAGGTTATTGTTGTAACTTGCATCCTGATATTATGCAGCTCCACAGCTGCCTATAGATTCTACCACTGATAATAATGTAATTAATTAAGTCTATAGCCAGCTTATGTTAATATATTGCAGAAAATATATAATATACATATAACTTAGCTACGGTATATTTCTAACAGTCTACTCTGGCAGTGTAAGTGCAAATGTGCCTTATTTTCAGCAACAAATTCTTTAATAGAGTTTAATAGAGACAGAGAAAAAAGATCATAGATTCAACAAAACCAGGTAAAGCCTTAAATGCTAGAAACCAGGAGAATGTGAATACATACTTCAATTTCTGATGAGCGGAGCTATTTTCCCATGGTGGATCCACCACTATAAGACTAAAGCCGCAATCAGATTCAGCTGCATGGAGAATTAGAGAACATCTGACCAATTTGTAAAAAGGTGGAACTTGTACCACTTCATGTGACAGGCCAAAAAACTCAACCCGGCTCAAATTTACACACAAAAAAAAAAAAAAAACCAAAAAAAAAAAAAAGTTAATGAAGAAAAGGGGAAAAAAACAGAGTTTAGGCTATAGCAGTTGGATAGCTGCGGCATACTGGTTTGGAAGGAACACAACGAAAACAAACAGAGAATGAATTCCACCAGCTACAAAATTTGGCATCATATAAATCCTTTTTATATTTCTTGAAGAAACATTCTTACAAGCTTGGCATCACATATCTTATGAGCAAGCCTAGCACTGAACCATTAAATGTCTGCAATCACTTCAAGCTGCTATTGCAGTAGAAAGGCACAGCGATCAGAGTGCGGAATAATAATAACAGTAACATTCATTCAACGAGGGCCAACATTGCTAAGGGATATTTCACAGGATAAAGTATGAGGATGCTGCATCTACATCATATTTGACCAAAATTGAACAGGGAGCTATCATGTCCTAGTCCACAATTTACATTTGCCTATTCAAAGGTACAAGATTTTTTATGAATACTCGCATACTTGCGTAGAAGCTCGTTACATTTTTTTGCAAGCAGCAACAGGTTAAAACAAATCAGTAAACGTACCAGGAATCAAGTTGTGTATCTGCCTCAGGTCAGACTTCCGCATGATAAGAAAAACAAAGGATAAGCAGCATGTAAAACACTTTAAGTGAGACTAAGAACTCAAGCACACAAATCAGACATATAGGAATAAAAGTACAGAACTCATAAATATACGATAAAATTAGAACAGAATAAAAATCAACATTGTAATGGACTCACGGGGTAGAACCATTATACACTGGCAGCACAAAAAGTTAAAAATTTGTCAATCAAGTTTAAAGGTATTTTACATAATGTTTCATCAAGAACAGACACTAGATAATGTTATTCCTTCATGAACAAGTAAAAACTTTTTCAAATGATATAACTTACCATGTAGAAACAACTCTTTCTGGGTATCACATATCTCTTATTCAGGAAATCAGCCTCCACATCATCACTTGTCTCATTAACAACTAAATCATTAAATACAGGGAGCACCCTTTGTTCACTGTATTGATCACGAGAGGAACCTGAGAAACCAACAAGAGAACAAAATTCATTCCCTTCTGAAGCTGTAGCATAAACATGACATTTGTTTGAGATGACAAAAAGCTGGAAATAAGGATAAACACACAAATTTTACATGTAGGAAACAAGGCCTTCAATAAAGCACATCTATATCTGTGCTACAAGATTCCCATACTAAAGCTATTATAAATGGTATTAATGCAACGATATAGTTTCTCAAGGTCGCTCAAGGAGGTGAGTCTAGTACTATACAGAATCTAGTATTTCAAAAGGTAAGCCTTGAACAAAAACATCTCATTATTACCACACATAAGATCATGCCTTCGAGGTAATCAGTAAACCTCGTTGTATGTCTTTCTCGGTTTACTCCATTGAAGCTTTAGCTTCTGTTACATATTAAGTGCATTTTCCTCGAGGAATTTAAAAGTCCTCAACATAGTGAGTCCCCCCCCCCCCCCCCCCCCCCCCCCCCTTTTTTTTGTCATAATGATAACACAGATCACATTGAAACTCCTATTAATATAACTTTCTGTCACTACTCTTCATAGAGAATGTA
Source organism: Cornus suecica (assembly GCA_963922005.1). Taxonomy (NCBI): domain Eukaryota; kingdom Viridiplantae; phylum Streptophyta; class Magnoliopsida; order Cornales; family Cornaceae; genus Cornus; species Cornus suecica. Next base: position 89,038,834 of record OY998240.1, read on the forward strand.
TCTACCAATTCCCTAATTGTATGGGTCAAAGGAAATCAAGCCCGTATAACCCGATAAAGATCAGGCTCATTGAGCCCAATAGAATAGCAAATCAACCATGATGTAAGAACCCCCAAGGAAGGTCTCCGGGACTAAGCTTTATTCGCAAAGGCAACCAGAAGACTCCCAGGCTGCTTCGGGAAGGAGCTTTATCTTGCTCGCTAAGAAAATGCTATGGCATATATGTAAAATTGTCTTAGGGTTAGGCCAAGAAAACAAAATAGCTGACTCTCATGTATCCTTTTAGGAAAGAGGGCCTAAGGCCCACCCCACCTTGTATATATATATTGAAAGCCATGCCCAAATAGGGTACGTGATGTAAGAGGAACATTTTTCTACACATGCACTAATACATTTCTTGCAGATAGCCCATTTTATATATTTATATGAAATGTCATCACTCAGTTCTAGTTTGAATCGCAAGACTGGAAATAGATCTAACATTGTAAAGGCAAACCAGAAGACTCCCAGGCTGCTTCGGGAAGGAGCTTTATCTTGCTCGCTAAGAAAATGCTATGGCATATATGTAAAATTGTCTTAGGGTTAGGCCAAGAAAACAAAATAGCTGACTCTCATGTATCCTTTTAGGAAAGAGGGCCTAAGGCCCACCCCACCTTGTATATATATATGGAAAGCCATGCCCAAATAGGGTATGTGATGTAAGAGGAACATTTTTCTACACATGCACTAATACATTTCTTGCAGATAGCCCATTTTATATATTTATACGAAATGTCATCACTCAGTTCTAGTTCGAATCGCAAGACTGGAAATAGATCTAACATTGGCATTTCTTTTACATGAAGCGACTATTCTAAGATTCAAACTCACATCTTGGTGTTTGTTAGCCCCAGCTTTGTCATTGCACCAAGAAAATGGCCCTTAAATAAAATTCCCAACCTAGTATTTGTCCTACCTATGCAAAGTACTGAAAAAGAACCAAAGTTCAACATTCTCAATCATGGACGAGTAAAATTCGAAGACAACTACTCCCTCCAGCCCGAAATAAATGTCTCCCATAAGTGTCCCTTTTTAAAATTATAAATTTTAAAACTTCACTAATTATCTTTAGATTTTGAAAACTTGTCCAAATTCACAACAAAAAATCTAAATTTTGATCCATGTTGTTATATATATTCTAGAAAACAAAGGATTCACAGATAGACACATTGATGTCACTCGCATTATAAAGGGTATGATACTCCGAACCAACTGTAGGAGAAACAAGTAATTTTACAGAGACAGTAATCTTGCATTAAATATATGTACATATATATAAACCATGTATCTTCTTATCTTTGCCATGGATGAACTGACAAACAAATGCATAACAAGGTTCCACCAGATACACTTATTTACTGATGATATTATTTTGATTGATGAAATAAGAGCAAGAGTAAGTGCCACATCAGAGGGTTAGGGAAAAAAATCTAGAATTAAGACATTTTAAGATAAGACCATGGATATGGAATAAATAAATTATACATGCTTTTTTATTTTTATTTTTGGACAGTAAAGAAAACACGCACTTTTGCACATGCCCAGGGAAGAACCCCTCCCCTGCTCTATGAAAATGGGTAGTTTATACCATTGGGCTAGAGGCCCTTTAATATGAATTATCCCCTTTAACGAAGGAATCATGAATATCAAGTTACACCAGAACGAAAGCATTTAGGTTTGATAAACTCCCTTACTCACAAAGAATTTTGTGAGATTTCATAGCAATAGCACATATAGAGGAGTGTTTCTGACAAAAACCAAACTTAAACTTTCTAATGATTTACAGCATAGATGACAAAGAAACAACCATATCTAGAGAATGAGTATGGCTGAGACCTTACTCTGAGGTAGGTTTGGAAAGACGTGAAGTAATTTCATAAGTATTAGAATAACATATATCAAATGAAACATGAGAGAAAATTCATGATGATTGTTTGGACATATGTATCAAAAAATGATAGCATTTTTTAACAGACATCGTGTAGTTTGAGCAAGGTTATGACCTTAGGTAAAAACCGAGAGCAAAACCATATCATGCAGTTGATCCAGAAGAGTGGACAAAAAGGTTTTGTCGAGTTTACCCGAGTAAGCATTTATACCCATCTCCTGGATAAAGTACATCTCTAGCTAATTTTGAACTTTGAAAGAACAATAGATACTTGAAGACTAGTCATTTCCCCAAGAGCTCGAGCATTCCCCATTATAGGGCAGCCACGCTCCAAACACTAATGCAGGAGCCCAACTCTGAGTTGAAACAGAACCTAACGCTCTTGCTGCATGACAATGTCAATTCAAGCTCCAAACAGACCCCTTCTCAGCTCGACTAATTGCATCCCTAGAGGAGATGCTTATGGATAAATGGAATCGGGTTTCTAAGACAGAGCTACAAACTACGACACTGAACTATCAGCCATCTACAACTCTACTCCACCAATCAAACTTTTTCCCTCATGTAGTTGTAACTGAAACTTTCACCAAGCGTCTCTTGAATGATTCACCAGGCGTCTCTTGAATCATTCACCTTTAGAAGAAAATAAAAGATGATCAAGAACCCCAAGGGGTAGGCTCAAGTGGTTAGACACTTGGCCCTGGTGCCTCATAAAGCATCAGGTCCAAGGTTCAACTTCCTTGAGTGCAAACAGTGTTTGGGGCCACGCGGGTGAAAGCCCGAGCTTTACCTGACCCGTGTGGAGGGGACGCTATGCACGGTGCGAAGACATTAGTATTGAGAAGGAAAGTAGTCTTGACGTATATGGCTTATTATTCCGTCATATGAAATTCGATTTAGACATTATGCATAGAAATCAGAGACCAAACCTCCAATTTGTGTGGGTTCGCCATATTGATTAAAATACAGAGTTATTTCAGACAAAGAGGCCTGCCAAACGCTTCCAAGCTCAACGAAACAATTTTCAACACTTGACAAGCACGAGTCCTTATACTTTGATAAAGAAAATCCATCAATCAAGTTTTGCAACATTGCCAAAAGATCAGTAGCTCCCAGCAATGATTCATGTGCTTTCATCAACCAAGGCCTCGCCTTCTGCAAAAATTACAGCACCAAGTCACAAAGCAAACTATACAAAAAAGCACATACACACATGCACATTATATATGCATATATACATATATATATATATATATACATATATATAATTTGTGTGCTTTCCACAAACAAGACCTCACCTTCTGCAACAATCACACAACCAATTTACGGAGCAATCTAAACAAAAACAAACACGCACGCGCACATTATACATACATATAGAATTCCGTCCTTCTGCAACAACTAAATTACCAACTCACACAGCAAACTACTTTAAAAATACAGACATAATATGTATACATCTCTCTCTGTATATATATATATATATATATATATAATTCTTGTGCTTTCAAGGAATAAGGCCTCGCCTTCTGCAACAATTACACAGCCAAATCACGTAGCAAACTATACAAAAGACATAGCAACACACATGTTCTCATATATACACTTGAATATATATAAAATGGTGATATGTACCATATGACGTTGATGAGCGAGTTGTTCTCTTTCGTTGAGAGAGTGGGGCGTTTTCTCTTTTCGTTTTCGTTTCCTCGATTTTGAGGAAACCCTAGATTCATGGTTGACGGTTCTGGAATCGAAGAAGCGAGAGTAGTACGCTGAAGGTGAAACCCTAAATCGTGTGTAATAACGGTTGATGAGTCTTACCGGGTCTATGAATACGGCATTTGAGTTCTTGAACCGGTAAATTCCTGAGTTTGAGAAGACGGAGAGCTGATCACTCGTTTCACACTCGGCCATGTTCACCTCAAACTAACCGTTTGGCTGCTGAGAAAACCACAAAGGAAAGGGGGGATCGAAAGGAAAAGGAATCAAATTTTCAACCTATGACAATTTTATAAATGTGAGCCTTTCACCTTTTTTTTCTTTTTTTATTTTATTTCTTTACCTTAAACATTCACACTCTTATTTTTAAATTACAACCTAACAATTTATTTAACGATAAAAACAAATAATTATATCATTCAAAAGCATAAACTCTGAACTTCTTATCCCCTAAAATTGAAACTGTTTATTCATGGCATCTAAGTAGAAGAATATTGAGATTCCATAAGTTGATTCCATAAGGAAATTGCATAGTATATGCATACATGTATATAAAACTTGGTGTTAAACTAAGTGAAAATAAAATAAAATACGACAGTGTGTTTTAATTAGTTAGACGTGTATTATAATAAAAATTTAAAGTTTGTTCAATTGAAAAATATAATCGTCTTAATTCATAGTTAAATTTGAGTCTTGGTGGGATTTGAAACCATAATTTATTATTTAGTCTAATATTTTTATCATAAAATATGTAACTTAATACTTGATAAGAATTATATTGAAATTATGTAACAATATATTTTCAAATCGTGAGCCTTACAAATTACTGTGAAGACCACAGAGTGGAAGGAGATTTTTTTTTCCATTTTCAGGGTTGCGACCCGACCTACTTTTACAAGATTTTACGGACAAATTAAAAAAACCTGCTTACTTACTGTTAAATCACAAATGAATGAAAAGTTTAAGGAGTAGTGAGATCATAGTATTATTCAATTTTATTTTTTATTAGGGCTACAAAGAGACTTTTAGTTTTTTATTTTATTTTGAAAATTGCGAAAGGAACCATATTAATAAAGAAATGAACTTACAAAAAGAAAAAATTTCAAAATTTTTCATTTTAGTAATAATATACATTATTCTAATTATATGATGGTGGATGGTGGAAAATGGTGATGTGATGGTGGAGGAGAGGGTGGTAGTGATGATGGTGGAAGACAATAGTGATGGTAGTGTATTAGTAAAATACATTGAAAGTGGAAATGGTGGTAAAGGAAAATGGAAATGGTGGTGGTGGTAGTGGTAGAAAGCAATAAAGGTGGTGGTGGTGATGAAGGTGAAGGAGGAGATGATGATTTATTTATTTAAAAGATGCAAGGATTATTTAGTAATTTAATATTTTAAAAGTATTATTTAAATAATGAAATGCTCATTACATATGTTTACTACTTCAATGAATTTTCATTCTTTGAAATATTTTTTTATTCTAAAAAATGACCATTCCCAATTTATATTACCTATCAAACAAAAATGATTGTAATGAATATTACATTTCATTCATATGTATCAGACACAACATAAGGCATTATGCTACAAAATTAATTAGGTCTTGTAAATATTTTATTACTTTTGGAGGGGCCAATCATCCCTACCCACCTTCCTCCTCTCCTGAATTCACGGCCGATGTGTAGTAGACTAGTAGTATATGGTTTATTGATAATACTTAAACCAAATTGTATGTTCAAATTCGCAGTCGTTTATATCGTTCAAGTTCATAACATTTTATTGCCATTACAATATATACTTGTATTTAATATTTACAGATATTATCTGAATTTGGTATCCGGTTCACACTACATGGTTCAAAGAATTAAATTGTTATTTTCCTTTTCAACCTGTTTTCTAAAAAGATCGATAGTAAGATAAAATGACATTTACTCGCTCTTGTGTCAGAAAATGAGTATAGCTTACTAAAAAATTGGAACACCAAAATAATCGTATAAGAGCTATTGTTAAGCATTATTTGCATATGAGAGAGTGTTTTATGAGTATACTCAAATTTATATACATGTTTGAAAAATTAATAAATTTTTTATTTTATTTTATCTTTGATAATATAATATAGTTGTGATTTTTAATGAAACTGATTATTTTTTGAAATTAATAATAAAGGATAATTTTAAAAAATATATATGATAATATTATAGCACAACTAAATATGGAGATTTAAAATATGCGGAAAACTAAATTAGGACGGAGCCTCGGAAGGCGTATATGTACATATATATATATATCCATGCACCCTCCTACATTCCCACGTGGCACCGCTCAGTTGGTCACTTTCAGGTCCTCGGGATTCAGAGCAAACATGCAATAAAGAAAAATAAACAGACACTCCTGTCTCCGTCTACCATTTGTGTTTTTTTTCTCTCTCTCTCTCTCTCTCAAATTCCGAGAATAGTCTCTTTTTTCTCTATCTAACCCTCTTAAACTTTTGGAATACAATTAGTCCAATGCATGATCTTCCCATTCCCTCCAATTTGGCGCGCTAATCTTATCTTTTGATCAAATGCTTGAATCAATGGAGAGTTGTGTGAATGGGCAGTTGCAGAGCTGCGGAGAGAGCAGTGAAGAAGAGCTCTCGCATTTGCTGCGTCACACCAAAGTAGTGGTCACTGGCAACAACCGGACCAAGTCGGTTCTTGTTGGCCTCCAAGGTGTCGTCAAGAAGGCTGTTGGCTGGTAATTACACATCTCTTTCTATATCTATATATGCAACACTTGGGTGTTTTAGGTGAGAATGCGATTTTGGGTTTTGAGGAGTTTGATGGTTTACGTTCCTTCAATATGCGGAACAAGATCATTATTTTGGATTTATATTGGGTAAATTAAGATCATTATTATGGTTTCTGCAATTTACACTTCTTTGCCTCTATTGTTCATTCATTGTTTCTTTTTAATTTGCAGGGGTGTTGAATTTTACTAGTTTTGTGACCTTATCTGTAATTTTGTGTGAGGTTTCATGCTCTTGGTTGTTGTTATGTTCTAAATTTAAGTGCTTGGTAATGGGGTTTTGGTTGCATGTTCTTCTAATCAATAGATCTGTGAATTTGTTGGGTTAATTTTTTAGCAATATGGTACTCCTAAGTTACGGTTTGGTTTGGTCCAATTTCGCTTTGGCATACATATCTGGTTTTCACTTTGACTGAAATTGTGCACCAAAGGGGTTTTTAGGTCTATGTTGTTTTTTCACCGAAATTTGTCACTGATTTTGATTGAGGGATTTTGGGATTTTGATTTTTATTGCTTCAGATGATCCTTATGTGAATATTACACAATTTTAGTGGCTAATGGGGATGCTTTGGCTTTGCATCGTACCAATTTGATCGGGACCTTGTTCACATTATCATTTCCTGGTGTGCTGCATATTTCGAAAATAAAGGGAAAAATAGATTTGGGGATGGATGCATTGTACTTCAGGTTTTTTTTTTTTTTTTTTTTTTTTTGTGTTGTTGTTGTGTGTGTGAATATTATTACCCGTGCTTTACTCATTCTGGATCAGTGATTCTTTGTTTCACGTGCATGTACAAGTATACATCCCTGCAGAAATTATAAATTTTCCATTTTTCTATTTTTTCTGACAATTAAACATGCGTATTTCTACTATATATTTTACACAATTTCTCTAGGGATCCAATTCTACTTTCTTCATTTTTCAGAATAATGGATGTTTTGCATTCTGTATTATGTTAGTTTTCTGAAGAAACGAGATTTGTTGTCAGCTTTATGCATATATGCTTAATTGCACTTCAAAGTGTGTTTTAGCCGAGGGCTCTCATTTTATTATACTGCCTTCTCAACGATTTTAGCAATATGTTGTTTCTATAATTCCTGCTTGAAGCTCTACTTATTGGTTCAGGTAGAATTGGCATACAATTTGTTTTAGTCATTTGATCCTTCAAAACATTGTCTAGTGGCAACTATTAAACTTAACTCACTAAGTGAGGTCCTGTGTCTAATATGCTAATTGTTAGCTTATCACTTATTTTGATTTTTCAATGTTCTTTTATGAGATATGGTTTGTTCGATTGTTCTCTGTCAAATGGCATAGATGTAAAGCTACAAGGAATGCTCTTAGCGTGATTGAAGCTCCTACCGGAAATGAGGAAGTTGACGGTCTTTAATTTGAAAATATCAGTGGAATGGCTCAGATATGGGTGAGTTCATAATTTTGTATTTTTGGCCAAACCAATGAAAATTTTCCTTATAATTGTTTGGTTATGGATTATCTAACGGTTAAAAATATACTACAACTCCGTGATATCTTCTGGCTTCTGCATATATCTATTTACAAATCAAAGGAAGATTCATTTCAATTGCCTTCCGAAATTCACAGACAAATTGCCGAGTTGTGTTTGTCCTGGAGTGTATTCAACTACTCCATCTGGTAACCTTGGTGGTTGAAGAAGAGATTTTTTTCATTCTTATATATCCTTAAAAATCATTAAAAACTGGAAGTTAGATTTGGACCACTGCAGTCACTGGTTTTATACAATAAACTTTTATTTATGGAAAAGTTGTTGCATAGGATCCGTTATGTCTGTACTTGATCATTTACTTTCTGCTATTGCTGCAAGCTTCATTATGCATGATATCAAACTACTTTATTCTTATTTTCCTTTTGGTCCCACCACCCTATGAAAATTTTGCTGTGTTGTTTCTAATCATCCAACATCCGATGACATGCATAAATCCCACAGATCAAGGCATCGCATGCATAAATCGTCTGGCTCATCTCACAAGACCATGAGCAGGTCTCTTTCCCGTGACTTGTTGGAAATAGTTTAGAAATAACAGTAATTAAACCCAACTTTGAGCTTAAATAATTATGGGACCCGAATTCCGAATTTAACGGGACCAAGCACTAATGTGTTCTCCTTGGTGAGGAGATCAAGTTGGTATAATTATATGTTCAAAACTATTAATTATTGAATGAGAAATTATCTCTCAAAGTGACCCATTTGAACTTGGGTAAGAATGTTTGTCCTACATTGGAAATAAAGTGAAATGTCAAGATGTTTATATATGGTTGCATTGAATGGGTAACTTGAATAACTAGAGGCATGGGAGGAGAGCTAGACCATGCATGAATCATGCAAGTCTTAGCCTAACCACACGCGCGCGCGCCGCCGCCCGCCCGGGCCGTGGTCGTAGCGCGGTGCGGGTATTGGAATGGATACCAATACAGTTGAGATACCTCTTCTTCTCTATATCTATAGGTTTGCCAGAAAAACAGATTTCTCCTTCTACATATATACGCATATACATATAGATACATAGGTCTGGTCCAAAGTTCGGGTGCAAACACAGTATTTGAGTTCGCCGGTCTTCATCCTTGCAGTGCTGTAACAGTGAAGGCGAAATCCGTTCTATCTTGGGAGACAATTTGTTCGGATTCCTTAAGCACCGTAGAGGGAACAATTTTGCCTTAAGGAAACTGTGGTATCACACAGGGCTCGGATTTTTCTCTGGTTCTTCTTCTTGCATTCTGTATTACTGGTTAGTTTATTGCCTGTAATTTATATATAAATAATTGAGTGCATGTTGTTTTATATATATATATATATATATATATATAAATATATCAGAATAACATGTTAATATAACAATCTTAAGGCAAAAGATTACTGTTTCATGTTCTGTTATAGTTGTATATATTTCAGTTCGTATATTGTACATAATTTATACATATATTCTGTATATATAATTTTCATATATATATATCTGTATATATATTTGTGTACGTATATATATTATTTTGTGCATATATTACATGCGTGATTTTGTATAAGACTGATTTATACATATTTATAGTTGCATGTTATTTATGTATATGCATATACAAATTGCAGTATATATTTCAAAATTGATTTGATATATATATGAGAATTGGAGTTTGCATATAACACTAATGCTGTTGACTTTGTAGTACTTGAATTACTAAGTGGTGTTTTCGCCTGAATCAAATTCGTGTATATCATTATTCACTTATACAATTTCTTCCGGTTACATATTGTACAATGTTTATTCCACAGTTACATTCCTAATTTCATTACAAGTTAATTCTGTTATTGTGTATCTATATATATATTTACTGTATTTCTATCTTATATACATAGATACATTTTGTTATAATTTTACATTCTGATATATATATATACACACATAATTTATATTTTGTTATATATATATATATTCTATATTTACATTCTGATATATATATATATATATATATATATATACATAATTTATATTCTGTTATATTCTGAAATTGTTTTCTGATATATATATTGTTGGAAATTGTAAGTGTATAGTAATTGCGGAATAATTACTAATGTATAGACTAAACTATGAAAGAGAGAATAGAAATGGAACACTCAAATGATTACATTGTATTGATCTTATCTTGTGTAGTTGTTATTGTTAATACCCTAGATACATAAGCCTATATATAGGCAATACAAAAGTAAGTCATGCTTAACTATTAGGCTACCTAAATCATGCTTAACCATTAGGCTACCTAAGTTAGGCATGATTGCCTAACTATTAGGCTACCTAAATTAGGCAATTACAACTAACATATTAAACATGTAACATGTGCTTCAACACTCCCCCTCAAGCTGGAGAGTAGATGTCAATCATTCCCAGCTTGCGACATATAGAATCAATGGCACTTTTAGAAAGTGCTTTGGTGAAATTATCTGCTAGCTGACGACTGGATGGAATAAAAGGAGTAATGATCTCTTTTGACTCAACTTTTGCTCGAATAAAATGACAATCAACCTCAATATGTTTAGTTCGTTCATGAAAAACGGGATTACTAGCAATATGGATGGCGGCTTGATTGTCACAGTAAAGAGGAGTCGATTCTTGTGCTGCAAAACCAAACTCATGTAAAAGGGTCCTCAACCAAGTGAGTTCACAAGTTGCGTGGGCCATTGCACGATATTCAGCTTCAGCACTAGATCGGGCAACTACAGATTGTTTCTTACTTCTCCAAGTCACAAGATTACCTCCAATAAAGGTACAAAAACCAGTAGTAGATTTCCTGTCTGATGGTGATCCTGCCCAGTCAGCATCAGTGTATCCCTCAATACGAAGATGACCTGAAGAACGGTAAAGAAGCCCACGGCCCGAGGAATTTTTGAGATATTTCAAGATGCGAACAACTGCATCCAAATGAGGATTCTGAGGATTGGTCATGAACTGGCTGACAATAATAACGGCATATGAGATGTCAGGTCGATTGATGGTTAGGTAAATAAGTTTACCTACAAGCCTTCTATACATCTCTGGATCATCAACTGGATCTCCCATGTCTGATAATAATTTCAGGTTCACATCCATGGGAGTAGCAACTGGTTTAGAGCCAAGATAACCTGTTTCTTTCAAAATATCAAGAGTGTATTTCCTTTGAGATAAACTGATACCTGCTTTTGATCTTGCTACCTCAATGCCAAGGAAATAACGAAGCTTACCCAAGTCTTTGGTAAAGAAACATGAGCCAAGATGATGGATCAAAGTTTGAATGCCTTTCTTGTCACTCCCCGTGATGACAATATCATCCACATAGACAACTAATATGACAATGCCAGTGCTAGTCTTTTTAAAGAAGACTGAGTGATCAGCTTGACTTCGAGTCATACCATGAGCAACAACTGTCTTGCTAAATTTATCAAACCAAGCCCATGGAGATTGTTTGAGTCCATAAATAGATTTCTTAAGATGACAAACACACTCCCCCTTGGACTCAAACCCGGGTGGTTGAGCCATGAACACCGTCTCGGTGAGATCACCATGAAGAAATGCATTTTTGACATCAAGTTGGTGAAGAGGCCAATCAAGAGACGCAACAATGGAGATAATAATACGAACAAAATTCAATTTGGCAACCGGAGAGAAGGTTTCAGTGTAATCAATACCATAGGTTTGGGTGAATCCTTTGGCAACTAGACGGGCTTTCAGGCGGTCCACAGTACCATCCGGATTTTGCTTTATAGTGAACACCCAACGACAACCAACCACTTGTGCATCAGCAGGAGTAGGAATAAGATCCCAAGTATGATTCAACTTCAAAACACGCATTTCTTCTTCCATTGTTGTTTTCCAGCCAAGATGAGAAAGGACCTCCCTGTAAGACTTAGGAACAGCAGTAGAGGATACAGAGAGAGAAAAAGCCTGAAAGGAAGGCGACAAGTGATCTAGAGAGATAAAGTTTGATATAGGATGTTCAGTACATATGCGCTTACCTTTTGCGAACAGCAATAGGAAGATCAAGATCGGAATTAAGAGGAGGATCTACAGACGTTGAGGCCGGTGATGGATGAGATGGAGTAGTTTCTACATGATCAGGGGCAACCGAGACAGTTTGTGGACGATGTCGAGAGACACTTCGTGGTCGACGAGGAACATAAGCCTGAGATATAGGAACAATAGTAGGAATAACAGGTGTGGGAATGACAGGTTCCATTAACTGATTGGCTGCAGAAGAGTAATATGGAGTATCCTCAAAGAAGGTGACATCAGCACTAACAAATTGTCTGTGTAAAGTAGGACTGTAACACCTGTATCCTTTTTGAGTACGAGAATAACCAAGAAAAATACATTTGTGGGCACGACGATCAAGTTTATCTCGATTGTGACTAAGATTGTGAACAAAACAAACGCATCCAAACACTTTCGGGGGTATAGAAAAAACATTTTTATCAGAGAACATTATTTGAAAATGTGATTTCCCTTTTAGAATACGCGAGGGCATTCTATTTAAAAGATATGCAGCAGTTAAAACTGCATCACCCCAGAAGTGTGTCGGTACATTCATTTGAATCATAAGAGCACAAGCTATAGCAAGAACAAGCCCATTTTTCCGTTCAGCAATTCCGTTTTGTTGAGGGGTATCAACACAAGATGTTTGATGGATGATTCCTCTCGACTCAAGAAATTGCTGAAAGATGCCAAGATGATATTCAAGAGCATTATCAGTTCGTATGGCAAGAAGTTTAGCATTAAATTGATTGGTTATTTCAGCATAAAAAGATTGAAAAAATTGGAACAATTGAGATCTTTCTTTAAAAACATATAACCAAGTCATTTGTGAATAATCATCAATAAAAGTGACAAAATAACGTGCACCAAATAAGCCAGTAGTTCGAGAAGGTCCCCAAATGTCTGAATGAACAAGTTCAAAAGGATGTGAACAAGGTGCATCTGCTCGAAGTTGAAATGAAGCTCGACGGTGTTTACTAAGTTCACAAGTATCGCAATTAAACTTAGAGACCGAAGGTAAAGAAGGAACTAAATGTTGCAAACTGAGATATGAGGGATGCCCCAAACGACAATGCCACTGGTATGGAGAAGCAGCAGAGTGGAAGGCTGCATGAACAGAGTTTGAAGATGACTGAAAATAGTAGAGACCATCCTTCTTAAATCCCCCACCAATCGTCCTCTTTGTCTTTAGATCCTGAAAAACACAGTGATTAGGATAAAAGGTTACTGAGCAGTTGAGAGATTTGGTAAGCTTGGGCACAGATAATAAATTGAAGGGAAATTTGGGTAGATATAATACAGATGAAAGAGTAAGGTTAGAAGTCTGAACATTACCAACTCCGCAAACCGGAATTTTAGTACCATTAGCTATGGTAACAAAATATTGGGAGGCAACTGGTGAAAAATTAGAAAGAAGAGATGAATTACCTGTCATATGATTGGAGGCCCTTGAATCAATGACCCAAGGAGAAGTAGACGATGAGATGAGACAGGTATTACCTGAAGCAACAAGATTGGTTGTGGATGTAGAGTGGTCATGCAGGCGCTGAGTGATAGAATCATACTCGGACTTAGTCATAACAACCTGCTCGTCAGAAGTAACAATGGGAGAAACATTGTCAAAGGCAGCCTGATTAGCCCAAGCGAGCTTACCATGAAGTTTCCAGCAGGATTCAACAGTGTGGTTACTTCGATTACAATGAGTGCAATATCTGGTGCCACGGCCACTGGTGGTACGCCGACCACCATGACTACGGTTGAGATGACCACCGCGGCTAGTATGATGACTACGGTTATTGCGATTATATGGGTTATTAGGCCCATCAGGAGCAACCAGGGCAGACTGGGCATCTTTCTCGGAGGCAGAAGAATGAATAGAAGCACGCCGTACCCGAGCAAATGTTTCACTGACTGTAGGAATGTCCTTCCCAGAGAGAATTTGAGAGCTGATGGTAGCAAGTTCTGGTTTAAGTCCAGAGAGAAACTTAGCAACTCGAAATTCCTCGCGGTGTTGCTGCTGAATTTTCAAGTTAGTTGTCAACGGCTGATAGATGTTCAATTCGTCCCACATACCCTTGAGTTCTGAAAAATAGTCTTCAACCGAGCGATCACCTTGTTGAAGAGAAAATATGGCCTGATAGAGTTGATATATCCGAGAAAGATTCTGCTCGGAAGAGTATAACTCTCGAAGAGTATCCCAAATTTCCTTAGAGGTCTCAAGACACGAAACATTGTTGAAAACTTCCGGCTCCAAACTATTCCATAACCAAGTCATTATCTGAGCATCCTCTTGTTCCCATATAGCCACTGTGGTTGCATCAGAAGGTGTGGTATCCTGAAGATATGACACCTTGACCCGAGCTTTTAGAAACACAGTTACCGCACGTGACCATTGAAGGTAGTTAGAACCCTTCAATTTGGTATTGGTCATAGATTCGAAGAAGAGAGTGTCCTTGAAAGAATTTTTATTTTCCATTATAGTGGATAGTAAAAAAAAAAATTCAGATTGTAGAGAGAGGGCAGTAAAAACAAATTCAGCAACAGCAATGGGTAGTGGAAAAATCAAAGCTTACAGTAGAAAGATAGGAGTTGGCAGTAGAAACAAGATTAGAGATGACAACATCAAGATGTAAGCCGGAAAGGGTGATTGAAGATGTCAACAATATCAGATATTGATGCTAGTAAAAGATTACAACAAGAAATGAAGATTAATACACTCTCCTTCTAGTAAGGCGTATAAAGAAGCACATAGATTAAATGGGTTGCTCTGATACCATGTTGGAAATTGTAAGTGTATAGTAATTGCGGAATAATTACTAATGTATAGACTAAACTATGAAAGAGAGAATAGAAATGGAGCACTCAAATGATTACATTGTATTGATCTTATCTTGTGTAGTTGTTGTTGTCAATACCCTAGATACATAAGCATATATATAGGCAATACAAAAGTAAGTCATGCCTAACTATTAGGCTACCTAAATTAGGCAATCACAACTAACATATTAAACATGTAACATGTGCTTCAACGCACATATATATATATATATATATTCTGCATTTATATTTATGTTATATATATATATATATATACTGGAAAATTATTCTATTATATATATATACTGAAATTTTATTCTGTTAAATATATATATACTGAAATTGTACTCTGTGATATATATATATACTGATTCTGTTTTATATATATATATATATATTCTGATTTTATATTCTGTTATATATATATATATTCTGTTAACTTGTATACTGATATATATATATTTATATATTCGGTTTTTTTATATACATATATATTATATTTTGAAAATAGTTTATAGATATATTTAATTATATTAATTGTTAATATAATTATATATATATGTTTTGAATCAAGTCCAGTATATATTGGTTGTCTATATATTTTTGAAATTTTATTTCGGAATTTTATATATATATACATCCTGTTTGTTTTATTAAGTGTAATTTTGTGTTATTATATTATTGTACGGGAAACAATACATAAAGTAGATTTCTGTTTGTGTAACAGAAATGGCTACTAGTAATCCAACCACAATCTCTGTCCCACATGGGGAGAAGCCTGAAAAATTCAATGGCTCTGATTTTAAGCGTTGGCAACAAAAGATGTTGTTTTATCTCACTACTTTAAATCTGGCCAAATTTTTAATGGAAGCAATTCCAATAATGGCCGAGGGTGAAACTGATAAAGATAAACTGACTGCAGTGGATGCATGGAAGCATTCTGATTTCTTGTACAGGAATTATATCCTAAATGGATTAGATAACACACTGTATAATGTATATAGTGGTGTGCAAACTGCAAAGGAATTATGGGAATCATTGGATAAAAAGTATAAAACTGAGGATGCTGGCACGAAGAAATTCATTGTTGGCAAGTTCTTAGATTTTAAAATGTTAGATTCCAAAACTGTATTTAGCCAGGTGCAACAACTTCAAGTGCTTCTTCATGAGATTCATGCAGAAGGTATGTCTTTTAGTGAGACATTCCAAGTGGCGGCTATAGTTGAAAAACCTATGAATAATGGAGAACAACTCTTTATGGGTAATTCTTCATCTTCTAAGGTAGAAGGTAGTGGAAAATTGATCATGAAAATGACTTCTAGAAAAGAGGTGACTTTGAATAATGTGTTACATGTGCCGGATATTCGCAAGAATCTGGTGTCTGGATCTCTGCTAAGCAAAAATGGCTTTAAATTAGTCTTTGTATCTGATAAGTTTGTACTTATAAAGAATGAGATGTATGTAGGAAAATGATATCTCAGTGATGGGCTGTTTAAGCTCAATGTAATGACTGTTGTACCCACAACTAATAAGATTAATAACACAGTTTCTTCTGCTTATATGCTTGAGTCTTTTGATATTTGGCATGCTAATAAGATTAATAAGATTAATTATGATATTTTACGTAGATTAATTAATTTAAATGATTTGCCTAAGTATAAAATTGACCCAAATCATAAATGTGAGACTTGTATAGAATTGAAATTAACAAGGAAATCTTTTCAAAAAGTTGAAAGATGTAGTGAGCTTCTAGAACTAGTGCATATTGATATATGTGATCTAAAGTTCTTGGAAACTAGAGGAGGAAAAAAGTATTTTATTACTTTTATAGATTATTGCACTCGATATTGCTATGTTTATTTGTTAAGAAGCAAGGATGAGACTATTAATATTTTCAAACAATATAAAACTGAAGTTGAGAATCAACTTAGCAGAAAAATCAAAGTTATAAGAAGTGATAGGGGTGGTGAGTATGAATTTCCTTTTGAGGAGTTCTGTAAATAACATGGAATTATTCACCAAACTACAGTTCCCTACTCACCTCAATCGAATGGTGTAGCTGAAAGGAAAAACCGAACTTTAAAAGAAATGATGAATGCATTTTTGTTAAGTTCGGGAGTACCACAAAATTTGTGGGGGGAAGCTATACTTTCTGCTAATTACATTCTTAATAAATTGCCTCAAAAGAAAACTTTTAAAACCCCATATGAGTTATGGAAAGGCTATAAGCCTTCCTATAAATACTTAAAAGTGTGGGGGTGCTTAGCAAATGTGGCAATTCCTAAACCTAAAAAGGTGAAAATAGGACCTAAAACCGTGGATTGTGTATTCATTGGTTATACCCACAATAGCAGTGCATATCAATTTCTTGTTAATAAATTTGGGATTTCTGATGTACATGTCAATACGATAATTGAATCAAGGAATGCTACATTCTTTGAAAATGTATTTCCATATAAAAGGACATCAGATTCAAGCTCACAAAAAAGGTCATTTAGTGATATGACTCAAGATAGTCAGGAACTTATAGACGAAGAATCTATAGAACCTAGACGAAGCAAAAGAGCAAGATTCACTAAGTCTTTTGGGCCAGATTTTGTTATCAATCTAGTAGAGAATGAACCTTAAACTTATAAGGAGACCATGTCTTCACCTGAAGCAGTTTATTGGAAAGAAGCTGTGAATAGTGAAATTGAGTCCATTATGCAAAATCATACATGGGAACTGGTAGATCTTCCACCAGGCAATAAACCATTGGGATGCAAGTGGATCTTCAAGAAGAAGATGAAGGTTGATGGATCAATTGACAAATATAAGGCAAGACTTGTAGCTAAAGGCTATAGGCAAAAGGAAGGGTTGGATTATTTTGACACTTATTCACCAATTACTAGAATAACATCCATTCGTATGCTAATTGTTATAGCAGCTTTAAATGGATTAGAAATACATCAAATGGATGTAAAAACAACATTTCTAAATGGTGAATTAGATGAAGAAATATACATGGAACAACCCGAGGGGTTTATTTCTCCTGGCCAAGAGAGAAAAGTGTGTAGACTTGTAAAGTCATTGTATGGACTAAAGCAAGTGCCAAAACAATGGCATGAGAAATTTGACAGTGTCATGATGTCAAATGGGTTCAAAATAAATGAATGTGACAAGTGTGTTTATGTCAAGACTTATCATAATGCGTATGTCATTTTATGTCTATAGGCAGTAATAATGATGTAATCAATTCTACTAAGCAAATGCTAAAGAGTAGATTTGACATGAAAGATCTTGGCATTGTTGATGTTATTTTAGGAATTAAAATTTCTAGAACATCAGAAGGATTTGTATTATCCTAATCTCACTATATAGAGAAAATGTGTGACAAGTATGTGATAAGTCCAACACGAACACCTGTGGATGTAAACGTTAAACTTTCTACGAACAAAGATTAAGGTATTTCACAATTGGAATATGCTCGGATCATAGGAAGTTTAATGTATGTTATGAATTGTAGTCGACCTGACATAGCATATTCTGTGAGTAAGCTGAGTCGATACACAAGTAACCCAGGTAAATGTCACTGGAATGCAATACTAAGAGTTTTGGGATACTTGAAGTATACTCAAAATTATGGTTTGCATTATACTAGATATCCAGCTGTACTTGAAGGATATAGTGATGTTAATTGGATATCTGATTCCAATGATTCAAAATCCACTAGTGGATATATTTTTATTCTTGGAAGTGCAGTTGTGTCATGGAAGTCCTCAAAGCAAACATGTATTGTTCGGTCCACAATGGAATCTGAATTCATTGCATTGGACAAAGCTGGAGAAGAAGCAGAATGGCTTCGTAATTTTTTAGAGGACATTCCAAACTGGCAGAAACCAGTGCCAGCTATTTGTATACATTGTGATAGTCAATCTACGATTGGAAGGGCTCAAAATTACATGTATAATGGTAAGTCTAGACATATCCGTCGTAGACATAATACCGTAAAACAATTGCTCTCAAATGGTATAATATCCATTGACTATGTAAAGTCTAAGGATAATATAGCGGATCCGTTAACTAAAGGTTTGACAAGAGAGCAAGTTGAAAGATCATCGAGGGGAATGTGCTTGAAGCCTCTGGGTTAAAAGACACCATAATGGCAACCCAACCTAGTTGACTGGAGATCCCAAGATCTAGGTTCAAAGGGACAACCGAATTGTGCGTGACTTAGTTAAAAGCACTGTGGAGATTAAAACAAAACTCCTTCTCATTCCTATGATGAGATAGTGCATATTTTAGTGTAAGTTATGCTTTTAATGATGTCTATGACTTGGACAAATCCAAGTGAGGAAGAACTCCTAATAGAATCACTTATGTGAGTAGAAGGGGCCGTTTCTAGGAGAATTTTTTAAGGCGGAATTCTCTGACAAATACTCATGAAACCAAGTGGTGTCCAAGGCCAAAATGGACACAAACGTGAGAACCAACTGTGTTCGAAGGGGAACTGTGTGAAGTCTATTGTCTTGGTTTACACAAACAGCTGACAGTTCAAGGCATCACGTCCACTGACTAGCCAGTAAACCGATAGTCTTTCACAAGGGAAAGTTCAAGGCTCTAAGGCTACTTATCCTAATACAGTAACCTTTTATTGTACTCGAACTAGTGTCTGCATATTCATCCGCATTTTGAACTGCTAATTTCCATTCATGTGGGGGATTGTTGGAAATAGTTTAGAAATAACAGTAATTAAACCCAACTTTGAGCTTAAATAATTATGGGACCCGAACTCCGAATTTAACGGGGCCAAGCACTAATGTGTTCTCCTTGGTGAGGAGATCAAGTTGGTATAATTACATGTTCAAAACTATTAATTATCTCTCAAAGTGACCCACTTGAACTTGGGTAAGAATGTTTGTCCCACATTCGAAATAAAGTGAAGTGTCAAGGTGTTTATATATGGTTGCATTGAATGGGTGACTTGAATAACTAGATGCATGGGAGGAGAGCTAGACCATGCATGAACCATGCAAGTCTTAGCCTAACTGCAAATGTCTCTTCTGAAGAGATACGTATACAGTTTTGTATGCAACCAGAGCATAAACAGTTTTAGCACATATTGGAATGGATACCAATACAGTTGAGATACCTCTTCTTCTCTATATTTATAGGTTTGCAGTTCATTCATAAAATACGTTTTTACTCTGCCAGAAAAACAGATTTCTCCCTCTACATACATACGTATATACATATAGATACATAGGTCTGGTCCAAAGTTCGGGTGCAAACACAGTATTTGAGTTCGCCGGTCTTCATCCTTGCAGTGCTGCAACAGTGAAGGCGAAATCCGTTCTATCTTGGGAGACAATTTGTTCGGATTCCTTAAGCACCGTAGAGGGAGCAATTTTGCCTTAAGGAAACTGTGGTATCACACAGGGCTCGGATTTTTCTCTGGTTCTTCTTCTTGCATTCTGTATTACTGGTTAGTTTACTGTCTGTAATTTATATATCAATAATTGAGTGCATGTTGTTTTATATATATATATATATAAATATATCAGAATAGCATGTTAATATAACATGACTCACACTCTAAGGATTCCATATCGACCCCTTGGGGGTCCATGGTAAACAAAACTTTAAACGGGAAATGTATACGCTTTTGGCATTAATTTGAACCTTCTAAGTTTGATATTAGGTAGCTGAACAAAAAAAATTCCTAGTGTTTGTGTGTATATGTTTAACTTTATCTAATTTTTAGTTGGAAACTTCTGCTGGACAGAAGTTTGACCTCAGCAAACTAGAGATGGCTGCAATATGGAGATATTGGCGACACTTCAATCTTGTAATCCGTTACCTTCAATTAATCAGAGTTCATCTTATTTGAAAACACTTCAGTTAAGTAACCTTCTCTTTAGGTATTTATGAATTTGTATATTATAATTTTCTAGGTGGATGACATCCCAAACCCATCTAAAGACCAACTAATTGATGTTGTTCAGAGGCATTTCATGTCACAGGTACTCCTGCATGTACTCATCCTTTTTTCTTTTTTTTTTTGAAATGACATCTAGCATAATTTGTTGTTGTTGTTGCTGGTAAAGCAATTGGACGAGTTGCGGGTGATTGTGGCGTTTCTGCAAGGTGCGAAGAGACTGAAGAGGGTGCGTAAACGACCTTGAGACAAATGTATATGTTTGCAATTGTCCGTTGATACTAACGGATAGAGTTCCCTCTGCAGTCGTAGTAGATGTAAGATATGTGTCCTTGGCTTGTCTCTGTGTTTTGCATATATTTGGAACAACTTATAGCGGTGGTCTTTTTCTGTTAGCTCTCTAGTTAGTTTATATTATGCTTAAACTTTGGTGGCTGAATGTATTGCTAACTGAGGGAAGTGGGTTCTTCTTGTATGTATATAGCCTTTATGAATCAACCCTTGTTTACCAAACTATCAGGAACTAGTAGCGATTGCTGAATTGTTTAAAATGGCAAAATACCCTTCAATATATATGGTGGACGATTAATTTTCCAGGAAAGTGATTCAGTATGCTTGTCATATATATATATATATATATATATAGGTATATAGGACCCCAACACGGGGTCATATTTACTTGAAGTTCTGCTTTCTGATCAGGCAGCTGCTAAAATGTAATTATATGGATGTATAGTCTCATTGCAATTGTCATGGGGAACAACACAAACAGTTAAGAAAGGAATTATATTTGGTGTAGCTAGCAAGAAGGAAATATAATAAAGGATGGTTTTAAACTCATTCTATTTAATTAAAGAGTGAAAAGAAACGAAATGACCTTAATATTTTACTCAAGTGTGGAGAATGATTCAGTTCAATCAAGTCAGTCTATTCGCCCCACTCCTTCCATTGGAGACACAGTATCCATTACAAAGAAAGAGCGAAAGAGAAAGAAAATGAAAAAGAAAAAGAATAATAATAATAAACACGATGTGTAATTTTGTCATTTATAAATATAGGGGTGGATTTAGTATTAAAATTTTTCTTTAGAGTTTGTAGTA
Organism: Cornus suecica; assembly: GCA_963922005.1. Taxonomy (NCBI): domain Eukaryota; kingdom Viridiplantae; phylum Streptophyta; class Magnoliopsida; order Cornales; family Cornaceae; genus Cornus; species Cornus suecica. The sequence goes on from OY998240.1 coordinate 89,060,639, forward strand.
TTTATCCCTACAAATTTCCTCCAAATTATTAGTAGTAGTATTAATTTTCATTATAAGAATTTATAGTGAACACAATGTGTCATTTTGCTTCTTTACTTCTCATTTATCTCGAACCAAACTGGGCTAATAGAAAGTGAAAAAGCAATAAATTATTGATGGGTTGTATACAGGGATGGCAATCTAGCCCGATCCGGCCAGGTTTTGACCCGTTTCAATCCGAAAAAAACGGGTTGTGTAAGCTTTTAAACAGGTTTGTATTAAAAATTAAAATCTGAAGCGGGTTCGGGGCGGGTTTTACAGAAAACCCGAACCCGTCCCGACCCATTTACTTATTATTTTTTTTAAAAAAAATAAAAAAATAAAGTATTTTAAAAGCATATCATAAGAATAAATGTCTATTAAAAATGTTATAGCAATACATTTTCTTAATAATCAAAAGAAGCAACAAAATAATTTAACTATTGAACTTCAATTACTAATTCTGCTATTTTTTTAACCCTTCTTATGAAAGAATAAAAAATACATATCATATTCAATCAATTAAGTATTTTAATTGTGTAAACTTTTGTTGTCATTACTAACATCCATAATTAAATCTTAAAAAAATGCTTATTCATGTGAAAAAATTAACAATATTGAATAACATAAAAATCACATATAATTGTATAATTATTTTCAAATATTTCAAAAAGTGTTTTTTGACTTAAGTAAAAAAACCTAACAATATAAAGAAATAATTCAATTATTTAAAAGATTCTACCTTTTATATTTCCAATTCTTGATTTTGATTTAAATAAATCACCAAATTATCCAACAATCCAAATTACAATACATTCTACCAAAAATAACAAGAAAAAATAAGATTGTTCACTTCAATATATACAAAAAATAAAAACAAAGTTTATAGTAAGTGGGTTACACTTATTTTTTATTTACTATATGTGTGAGTATATATACATTATAATATGTTTAAATGGGGCGGGGCGGGAACACCTAAAACCGTCCCTTCTCATATATACGCGGGTTTTTTTTCCAACCACATTCCCTCCCATATAGTGTAAACGGGGCACCCAAAATCGCTATAAACGGTTCCGTGCGAGCGGAGCAAATTGTCATCCCTATTAGTAGGGATGGCAACGGGTGTGGTTCTGGGCGGGTGTACCCTCCCCTACCCCCACAACCGTTAAGAAACCCCCACCCCATTCCCGCCCAAAATCGGTTAAACGGGGTGGGAGGTCACCCCGTCCCTGTCCCCGTCGGGTTTTTTAAACCGTTGGGTGCCCGCGGATACTTGTTAACGGTTGAGATTTTTAAATATGTCACTTTAAAATTAAACAACTCCACAAAATCATATATTTAAAACACGAAATTCAACATTATAAAAACTAAATAGACCACCAAATTATCGAACAATCCAAATTACAATACATTATATCAAAAATAACAACAAAAAAAAAGATTGTCCAATATTAAGTTCACTTCAATCTAGACAACAACAAAAATAGAATTTAGGATTAGTGGGTTACATTTATTTTTTATTTACTATATATATATATTTATTATAATATGTTTAAACGGGGCGGGGCGGAGACACCTAAAACTGTCTCTGCCCCATTTATGTGTGGATTTTTTTCCCCATCCCCACCCATATAGTATAAACGAGGCACCTAAAATCTTTATAAATGGGGCGGGGCGGGGCGGGGCGGGTACCTAACGGGGCGAGGCAAATTGTCATCCCTACTGTCACATGGGTTAATTTTCAACACGAAAATTTGTCTTATGATGGAACTTGACACCAACCAAGTCAGTCAATTCTCACACTTAGTGCCCTTGAAATACACTAAGTTTTGCACAAACACGCACACACAATATATGAAATGCAATATAATAACAACACCCACCAATTTATAGAAAATCACAACAATGGTTTTCCAACCTTTTACTATAAACACAAATAGTACAAATGATTTGTGACACCCCCAAATTTTCATGCATAGGTTGGCCAGGCCCATACATAGAAAACTAGGAGCGTTAGTAATTGATAACATAAGCACAGAAGAGAAGACATAAAATAGAAATATAATAATAACAACAATAATAAAATAAGGATACAACTTATACATGAAGAAGACCACTCCCAATACATCCTTAAATAAAATAAGTCCCACACAGTACAATTTGGAAATCCCATAAACATGGACCCCTAGAAACACACTTATAAGAAATACAACATATGACATTTATCGGATCCTACCCTGGAGTGGAAGGAAACTATGATAGAACCGGACAGATAGATATGAAATCCTCAACCCTGCTGGTGAAACTGCCGAGGACCTGAAACAACAAAAATGTGGGTTAAACCCACGAGCAAGAACAACTCTACATGATCCCAAGCAGAGTACCAAAATCCATCCCCTTTCCTAGTGACACCTAATCCCAAAATTATATTAAAAAAAATAATATATTTAACTATAACTATAGTCACTAATATACCACCATTTAATATAATTATGTTTATAAATTTCTTACATTAATATGATTTTTCCATACAACATCCAATCCATGCCGTACCATAACCACGTACCCGACAACTCACCCATGCCGTGACAACTCACCCATGTCCCGTGGTACTAGTTAGACTGCAGTAATAGTCAGCCTCCTTGTGGTTTCTTATAAATTTCAAAAACATAGTCATTTAATTTAAATCTTAGGATTTTACGAATTTAATAATTCGCTTGTAATATTTATTCGGGAACGTATAACAATTTATAAGGTCGAGCCTGGGGGGTCCAGGGGGGGCGACGCGACCATTACCTGAGCGCCCCCCTGGCGGGGTCTGGGGCAGCGCCCCAGCGCCAAGGTATACGGTATTTTATACGGTCGAACTATTCATTTATACGGTCGAAAATACGTAATCCAGTATAATTCGTGATACACATAATAACAATATAAATCAATGTCCAGAGTCTGATAACAAAGAAAATAGAGAAAAACAATTACATAAATATGCAATATTTTTCTAATAACAGTTTTGAAATCTTTGTCAACATTGAAACCTAAAATATTTATGTACTCAGATATTTATACTAAGTTCCAACCATATACCCATCATCAGAATCATACCAACAAGACACATAACCACGAATCCATACATGTATAGCTACACATGGTAAAAACAGATTTGTACGTATAGCTAGATATAAACATAGTCTCATGCATATATCAATATATCACCACAAATCTCTATATATATACAAGATCTATACATATAATCATAGATCTGTACATATATGTATAACCAGAATATAAATCATCATATATATATATGAATATAAATATACTCTAACAAATTTGTACATATATGTCTATATAAGACTACTAATCTCTACCTATATACAAGATCTGTACATATGATCATGGATCTATACATATACATATAAACAGAATATATATCATCACATAAATAAACATGAATATGAACATACTCTAACAGATCTATACATATATGCCTATATAGATCCACGAATCTCTACATGTATACAAGATCTATATATATACTTACGGATATATACATATATATATAAATAGAATATATAAGTCACATAAATAAACATGAATATGAATATACTCTAACAGATCTATACATATATGTCTATATACAAGATCTATATATATACCTACGGATCTATACATATATGTATAAACAGAATATATAAAAGTCATATATGAACATGATTTACACATACATATACATATATGAAAAATAATATCTAGCAGATTATAGATGCACAAAGTAAAGGCTACGAAATTTTAGTACAAAGAGGAAGAGTAGAACATATGTCTTGCCTGTAATGTAGAGCTGAATCCACCACAAGTACAGATCCAAACCAATTCTAAGCTCTCAACCTCTCAACCCTCACAATTTCGGGTATAATTGATGAAGAAGAAGAAGTAGTAGAAGAAATGAGATGGGGGCTAGATCTGAAGTTAAGGATGCTTATATAGAAGATGTTAGGGTTAGGTAAATGTCCAAACTATCCTTGTATTATGCATAAATCACCAAACTGCCCAAACACTAATGACAACCTTGCCCCCCTTCAGATCACAAAATTTCATTATAACCTACTAGACTTAAAAAGACTAAGATAGCCTCATTCAATAATTTAAACACCCATTATGCCATCCAAAATAATTAAGGAAATAAATATCCATTAAATACGGGGTATTACATGATTCATCTCACTTAGGCACACTACAACACTCACAAGCACTATTTCTCTCTGAAATTCGCTGCCCATACAAATGTTATACATATGTGCCTATATAGGCAAATACACAAAATTGTCTATCTGTGTGGATAACAGCCCCATCCACTTAGGCTGTGGGTACCAATCAAAGGCTGCCAACAATTGTTACACAGTTGCATTCTTCAACTGCATCATGTTGTGGCATCCTCCTGCAATGCCACATGCCCCTTGGTGGTTATGTGTCATCAAACTACCCAACTGACATGAGCCATACTTACCCTTGACCATCCTTCCATATATCTAAGTCATGCTGCACCATCACGAGCCATTTATGCCAAACATATGCTAACACTGCATAATGTTTATCTTTGTTGAGCCAAATGTCTTGTCCTAGCTCCTCTCAAGTCTAAGCACACTTGAGAGTATTGCCAAGACTGAACCAATGCCTTCACCATCGAGCCAGCACCTAGCCACGCCCATGTCTTGGTTTTGTCAATGCCTTGGCACCATAGGCATGCTTCTCCATGCCTATGTTTTGAACCAGCTTGCACCAACCATTGTTTGTCTTAGTGTCACAGCCTTGCCCCAAGGGCAAGTTGGCCTAGCCAAAGCTTGATGTACACATGGCTTGCCGAGTCAAGTGTATTGCATGCACACCAATGCATGCCAAGCTAAGACATCACATTGCCAAACGTAAGTTGACACACTCGTGGGTATGCACACATGGCTTGCCAAGCCATGTATGCTTCAGCACATCCCACAGTGTCTAATCGAGCCCTCTTTGCCAACCGTACTACCGAACCATGTCAAACCATGTCTTTATAAGCCAACAAGCTTCCCAATACATGTTTTAGACAAGGCTTGCCCATGGCCTTATTAAGTGGCTGAATGCCTACTTGGGTCAGAGATCCAGCCCTCCCTATATATGCAGAATTCACAAATACAGCTCTGACCAAAACATATATTAACTCTGCTTGATGAGTCATAATGGCCTTTTTCGAAGCTCTCGAATTCCAAATCCGGATTTTCTTTGACATGTCATCTTCTTATGATATAGAGCATCTCCAATTACATTCTCATAATTTTCCAACATTCCTAAGCCCGATTTCCAAAATTGAACTTATTTACCAAAATTGCCACTATGTCATCCTCCTATATCACACTGGCATACCACAACCTACTTCAAGACTTCACCTTTACCGAGTAACACCTACCTATTAGGTGTATAATGTAAATAGCATAAATGTTGGCGAGAAATACGGAAAAGACATATATTAGCACGGTAAAGAGTGTGAGCTCCTCATCGTCTCCTTTTCTCTCTACAGGGACGATTCAACGTCTTAGGCTTGGACGCCGCCAAAGGTTTTTTCTTTTTCTTTTTCTTTTTCTTTTTAAACTTATTGCTCTCCAAATGATATTACGATTCTCTATCTGTATGTATTTCTATATCTGTATCTATTATCTTTCATTTTCACGGAGAATTTTGAGTCGTTGATCTTGGTTCAGTGTTGGATGTGCAATGTTTCATTATACAACTAGCTTATGTTTCCTAGGGTTGGAGTTCTCTTTATTTCACTCAATTGGTTTCATCGTATCTTGTTATTCGTTTCGCACATGTATACGTGTATATATAGATTTCTGTTACGCATTCCAATTTTCGTGATTAGTTTTTTTTTCCTCAGGTGTATTACAAAATTCACTATCCTCTGCACCATGTTGCATTTATCTCTGCTCTCTCTCTCTCTCTCTCTCTCTATATATATATATATATATCAATTGTTTTTGGAATGTTGGGCCTCTGGGCATGTAATGTGGTTAAACAGTTTGATGTATTCTTATTTAAGGTTATTGTTGGGCGTCTTCCTCAGGATATAAACTGTTGAAGGATATGGCTACCAAGGATACTAAAAAACCTAATGCCAGCACCAAAAGCGGTGAGCTTTCTTTGTCAAGTCTTCACATACTCATTGAGTACAATCTTATTATCATTGATTTGTGTATAAAATCTCGTAATTTTCAGGTGGGAAAAAGAAGGAAGTGAAGAAAGAGACGGGGCTTGGGCTTTCCTACAAGAAGGAGGAGAACTTCGGAGAATGGTACTCTGAGGTACAATGTTGGTGTCTTTTAAGTAAATTAAGTATCTCAATTGTTGACATTCAGGCTTTGGAATAAAAGGGGCTGCACTGTTTTCTATAGTGGTCATGCATTCATATTGCTCAGATAATAAGACTGTTGCTGATTTCAGGTTTTTAGCCCATTTGTGTGAAAATATTACTACCTTTTTCCCATATTAGTTGTCTACTATTGCAATTTTACTTGTCCCAAAATACTTGTCCAGTTCGAATTCCAATGCAATTTAACCTTCCACTTTCCCTAACTACCCTTCTTCCACTAACTTCAAACAAATACCGGACCCCACCATAATAGTATATTATTAAGGGCAAAATTGGAAATTGCACACTAGTCAACCAAAATCAATAAAATGTTAAAAAGTCCAAATTAGACAACTATTGTGGGACGGAGGGAGTATTTTTTTTTTATAACCTTGGTATCCGGGTCAGCTTACTTGACTAATCCATGAGACCCGTGCAAGGTGACCAATGTGAAAATATTATATTTAGTTTCGAAATCTTACCATGACATTGTGTTTCACAATTTCAACCCATTCTTTATTTAGGAAGCTCTGGGACAGGTTTCTTTTCATGTTCATATGTTCTCTGGACATATGTAATAAGTTACTTTTTTCGATGTTTTTATGTGTTTCATCCTTCTTATTCAGGTGGTTGTTAGTGGTGAAATGATTGAATACTATGATATCTCTGGTTGTTATATATTAAGGCCATGGACAATGTCTATATGGGAAACCATGCAGGTAAGTGTCCTCTACACAGAAAGATTTTTTCTTTCTGTTATCAACATTTCTCTTCTTTGAATTGTTCAAATCATTTAGATTGAATCCCCCAAATTATAAACTGTCGGTTCTACTATTGCCTTATCCAGATACCTAATGGCTGACCCATAAGTTAAACAATAGTTTTATGTTCTCAAGATCATCCTTTTCGACTAGCTGTTTAATAGACTATTTGATTTCAGTACTTTCATCACCCACCACTGAAGAGTATATGGTGAATGGCTATTATGATTTAACAGCACACACAGAATTGTTATTTATTTATTTAAATTGGTCTTTAGTTTTTTTATTTTAGGGTCACTGTAGGGGGGGTGCATTGGTGTTAAAGCAAAGGAGGTGAGGTGCTTTGATTGGTTTTATGAACCCAATTTCTCAAGTCTCTGGGATCTGGGCATTATATGGTTGCCTTGTTGGGTTCTTCGCTCTGTAGTTGTGAAGTTTTGGTTATTGTTTTATCAAGGCATTGTACATTTGAATTACACACTTTTTCGGAACTATCTATATGTGAGGCAGGCATCATTCTTGCTCTAATCCCCTGACCTGATTTTTCTGCTCTCATGTCTTTTAATTTCTGATGCTGTGGACTGTGCAGGCTTTTTTTGATATGGAAATAAAGAAGATGAAAATAAAAAATTGTTACTTCCCTCTTTTTGTATCATCTACTGTCTTGCAGAAAGAAAAGGATCACATTGAGGGTTTTGCTCCAGAGGTGAGTAATCATATTTCAGAATGATGCATGGAACACAATGTCCTTATTACCCACTGGAAGGATCTAGTTTTACTGTCCCTCTCAAAGTTATTTTGGTTATTAAGTATTTTTTTGTTGGTTCTCCTTCGAAAATTTTGAAGTTTATTACTAATGTTAAAGAATTGTTTCCACAATAAAAGAGTAGCTAACTCTGATTTGCACTATGTTCACATGATTCTATTCTTTAGTTTGTAATTAATTAATTAATTTATTTTTCCTACTACTCTACTATAGATTAATTGGTTAAATTTATGTTAATGAGGAACTTATCATACTTATGTTTTGTTTTCTTTAAAACGTGGAAGTTATCATATTGCCACCATATCTTCTGGTGTTCTGCTTTGGCGATGTTTGTAGGGTTTAGCTAGACTTTGTTCTTGCTGACCTCAATAATGCTGGTTTATCTTTTCTTCCTGTGTAAATTATATTATTTAGGTTGCATGGGTCACGAAATCTGGTGAATCTGACTTAGAAGTGCCTATTGCTATTCGTCCCACAAGTGAGACTGTTATGTATCCATATTACTCAAAGTGGATAAGGGGACACCGTGACTTGCCTTTAAAGCTAAACCAGTGGTGCAATGTTGTACGTTGGGAGTTCAGCCATCCTACTCCATTCATTCGGTAGTCTCTTTGGACATATGACTTTCATTTGTTTTCTCTGATTTTCTATTGATACTTGATAGTGAAATCTTGTTTTCTGACCATACATTGTTAGCTTCTTTTTTCTTGATTATGTTGTTGCGGTTCTTGCTTTGCCTTTATTGGTTTGGTAAACTGTTTTTGTGCCAAGGGAGATTCTTTTCGTATGCCTTTGATAAAGTTTATAGAGATGAAATATGTCGAGCCATGGTCTACCATCACAAAGACTTGCACCCTTGCAATGCAGGAAGAGTCCTTAGCTCCGAAGAAGTTGATTTATAAGAGAACAAATCGGGGTTGAGGTTTATTCCCCACAGCTGGCCACACTGTAAAAGGTATTCCAGCTGTACTCTTTTTAAATGTCACATAAAGAGACAAACAAGCCACCTTTGAAGCTTGTTTGAAGACTGAGATTTGCCACCTTCAACTGCCTTTTGTGAAAGAGGCATGTGATGGATTTTGGGACGAATAAAATATACCGAAATGGAGGCAAGGTCAGATTAATTGATAATATCGGAAAGAATAGTATTCTCCTTCCTAATCCATCAAATTGAACAGATCATTACTTGAAGAATTTGTCGTCAAGCTGGATGTATCAAAGTTTCACCCCTTTAGTCTGAATGTAAAAAAGAATGATTTAGAAGACCTCAACCTAGTCACTTTTAAACTCCTTTTTATTTATTTCAATTTTCATTGGCAAGGAACTGAGCAACCGTATTTTCCTATTTCAATTTCGGGGTCTATGTTTTGGATGCACACCGCGACTGGAACCCTCCCCTTCCACGTTAAAAGCTTCTATTTGACTGAAACAAAAATTGTCCATGCTGTTTCTGTAAAAGGATTCAATGCCTCGTGGGTAACTTATCTATAGAATATACAACCTAATAAAGCATCTGACATGCTCAAACTGACGTTGCTGACTCTGCATTTATCAGGTTCTCTATCTATCCATCGAACTATACTGTAGGTATCCAATCTGAATATTTCTTTTGATTTACCATCTGAATTAATTGATTGATTAAATAGGATCTTGAGTGTGGTCCAGTTGTAATTCTAAATACAAAAGAATGTATGTAACACAATTTATTAACTTACGCAGACGAGTCTGCTGAAGTTGTATTGTTTAACTTCCGTTATATCATGTTTTTATTTAGAACTTGCTTTCGACACATTACTCTGATGCAGTGGATGTATTTTTCCACTTCTTATTGTAGTGATTTTAACATCAAAAGGATTGTCACATCTTATGTTCCATGGAGAGAAAAAAAGATTCCTGACAGATTTATGTCTACGCGCACAAGTTCATCCCATCAGATCCTTGAATTAATCCTTATATACTACCAGTTTTAAACAACCTTAAATGAACAATGTAGCGAAGTTACTTATTGGCGACTTTCGAAAAGAATTTATGTTTTCACTCGTTTTATAAGTTTAAATCTTTGGTTGAACGGTTGCCTACCCGCAGAGCAGCCCTATCATGCCTTCCGCTTGGCAATAATTCCCTCAACTCTGTGACGGCGGGATTGGATACCATGTTTCTTTCTTTTTTTTCATGAATGGTTGTATCTTATTTTTTTGGTAACGATAGAACAAATACTGCAGGAGGGGCATACCCTCCAAAATCACATCACATCAGGAGGGCCCAAAAAGAAAAATAAACAAGATAAGGCTCATCAGCTCAGCAAAAATAAAATAAAATAAATAAAGTTGACCACTCAAAGGCATTTAGAATATTTCTGAAAGACAAGTGCAGTCCTCTAATCTGAGTTTGGCTGCGGCAAACATCCAACATACAGTCCGAGCCTGCTCAACGGCTTCCTTCTTCAAATGCTTATGAAGTCGAGCATTGGATACCATTTCTAGTATGGCTTCTTGGAGACTTAATCAGCTCGGTAAGCTGGAATCAGCGAACAATAATTCTAATGCTGTGAAGGAGGGATAAAGAGCTCACTGGGTTACATTGAACCAGGAATTTGGGATCAAATCCTGCCTTCAGAAGGTTGGGGGCTTTTAGGTTACGAAGAGGCCTTTTTTCCTGCTGTAGCCCATTGTGGACTTCTGAGACCTAAAACTTGTAAGCTACAGAAAGAAGTAAAGGATCATCGAGCTTCACATAATCTAATAGATTCGACCCTGTGTATGTTGGTCCTTTCTTTTTCATGTCAACTTAAAGAATGTAGCACCCGTACCTGGATGAAGTCCTCACAAATGATGACATGAAGTCCTTAGCTTGATCCAGTCAGTCATATCTATGCTGCTTCTTCCTTTGGACTCCATGTGATTGTACTTTAACTTGTACACTTTCCATCTGTAGGTTCCAAACAAGAATGAACAGAAATAGTGTGTTATTATAATTCTTTGGTATTTATACTATCTTTTGTTTTTCGTTATGATTTTACCGTTAACCTGAGGAAAAGATATGCTTCTTCCCCCACTTGTCTTGTGTAGTTCTGGTGCTTTGATCAACCTAGTATTTGCTTTTGCTAATGATTGAAATTTGTTTGTATAGAAAGGTTGTGTGATAACCAATCTTTACTTCAATGAAGCAGTCGATCAATATGTGAAGAAATGTAATTGCCTTTTTCTCTTTGTTGATATGAAAGGGACATTGTATTCTATGTTCATTATGCTTTTCTTTTGAGTTCATGTGTTTCTGGGGATATTGTTGCCTGAAGATGGGCAGTTTGTGTCTGATTGCTCTCAGTTGCTATATACTTAATTGTGCATATCTGGAATTTCTTTTTCCAATGTTGCCTTGTCCAAATACTATGTTTGATTTATTCTTGTGATATATGTCCGTGCTCTTGTAGGAGTCGGGAGTTTCTTTGGCAAGAAGGGCATACGGCATTTGCAACAAAGGAAGAGGCGGATGCAGAGGTATGAAGTTGCGACTTTGGACTGTTGGTGCTTTACTAGCATTGCGTTACAGATTGCTTGGATTTTTCTGTTAGTCCTCTCATGCGTCTTTCCAATGTCTTAGAGCACTAGCTATATGGATTTTCGCATGTAAAATACGTAGACATTGTATATTTGTCAGTCTCACATTTTTTCTTTCAAAACATGTCAGACATTTTATGGTTTCTGTCTTTTATATTTGTTTATGTGGTTATTTTTGGTTCGGAAGAAATGAAATAGAAAAAACTGTAAAGCCTTACCTTCTGTCTTGATATCTTTGTATGCAAAATATTTATCTTGACTTTAGGTCCTTGAGATATTGGAGCTATATAGACGAATATATGAAGAGTATTTGGCAATACCAGTTGTTAAAGGTAAAAAGAGTGAGCTGGAGAAATTTGCTGGTGGCCTTTACACAACAAGTGTTGAGGTATGTAATACAACCTTTGTCGCTTTATTGCTATTCTTATAATTATCTGATACTTTATTACTGTTTCCTAGGCCTTTATCCCAAACACTGGTCGAGGTATACAAGGTGCCACATCACATTGTTTGGGTCAAAATTTTGCTAAAATGTTTGAGATAATTTTTGAGAACGAGAAGGGGGAAAAGGCAATGGTTTGGCAAAATTCCTGGGCATATAGCACTCGCACGGTATCTTTTGTTTTATTTATTGATTTATTGTTATTTTAGTTGATTACATGTTGAAATTCTTCATCAATAGCCCTAGCTCTTTTTCCCCTTGTAAAGAGGAGAAATATATATTTTTGGGTTGTTCTTATTCTTGTCAGTTGATGGTACTCACATGCATCAAAAAAGATTTTTCACTTGTAGATTCCGTCTTGTGAGAGAGGGCCTTGGAGCAACATTAAGGTTGCTCAATTGTGACCTGGGCTTCACGGTTTGAAATAGGAAATAGTTACTCCAGATGAGGAGGTGTCAGGCTGTGTGCATTTAACCCTCCTCAGATCCTGCTATGGGTGGGATATTCGTGCACTAGGTTTGCCCTTGTACGCCTGGATGTTTTTTGTGAGTTCTTAGTGTTAACATGCACCAGAAATACTGAATGTGTGAATTTACATCACTATTGTTTCGAAAGAGCAAACTAGTCTGACAATATATATCCGGATACTAAATATACTCCCAGAAGGGTTATTCAACTTTCTGTAATTTTGAACCAAATGGCAGCAGAGGTGGCATATTTCCCTAAAACTTTCAGATTTTGGATGGAGGTTTAGGCTGAATATATATATATATATATATATGTTTACATATTTGAAATGTAGAAACTGGTCAACAGCAAGTTTTTTATTGTATTATATATATATATATATCTTTTTGTTACATAAAATTTTGAGAACTTGTGTTTTTGGAGATGGTTTCAGTCTCTCTCTCACTGGCTGTGGGTAGGGATGGCAATGGGGCGGGGCGGGGATTGCATCCCTCATCCCCATCCCCATCCCCGTTTAATTTTGTCATCCCCGTACCCGCCCCGTTTAATTTTGTCATCCCCGTACCCGCCCCAAAACCGGTTATTAAATGGGGCGGGGCGGGGTGGAGCGGTTTTTCACCTAAAAAAAAAATCTTATGCAAATAAAAATGATGTTTAACTTCTTAATTAAAACTTTTAACTTACTATAAATTGTACAAGTATCAAAATAATATTTGTAAGTATTACATAGTTGAGAAGATATTAAGGCAAGAAGAGTGAAGAGGTAAGGGTATTAGGATTTGCTATGAGGTGAAATGTAAGAAAACTAAATTAGGAGGCTAGGGTTTACTTGTGGGTGTGTGTTTATAGAAATAGACAAGTGTAATATATATAAATAATGAGGGTATATGTAATTTTACTACATAATCGGGGCGGGGCAACATAATCAGGGCAAGGCAACCCTCCCCCATACTCGCCCTGGAACCCGGCTGGGTTTTTTTCCCTCCCTCATACCCGCCCCCATTTATTTAATCGGGTCCCAAACCCGCATAAATCGGGGCGGGGCGGTTCCCCACCGGGACTGGGATTTTTGCCATCCCTAGCTGTGGGTGGTCTTGTATGCATTTGTGATTTGTGTGCCTGTGCATGTAATGTGGGCTATACGTAAATGTAAACACGCATGACAACACATTTATAAAGGTCACTTGGATGATCAGTTTATGCATCTTTCTGGGCTTCTGATTTACCACAGACACTAAGATTAACTACGTGTACAGTTGTACAACTGAATAATAGTCTAGTATCTTTGTTGCTGTTTTATGCTCTTTGCTGTTCAAATTCAGATTGGGGTGATGGTGATGGTTCATGGGGACGACAAGGGCTTAGTGCTGCCACCTAAAGTGGCATCGACCCAAGTGATTGTGATTCCAGTGCCTTATAAAGATGCTGACACACAAGCCATTTTAGATGCCTGCTCAAAAACCGTGAATACTTTAAGTGACGCTGGTTTACGTGTCGAGGCCGATTTAAGAGATAATTATTCACCTGGCTGGAAGTACTCACATTGGGAAATGAAAGGTGTTCCACTGAGGATTGAAATTGGGCCAAAAGACTTGGCTAATAATCAAGTAAGTTTACCCTGTCCTTATTGTTGGCTCAGGTCTTTTGGTTGTTTATCTTCATGCCATGAAGTCTCAAGTTTACCTGCTTCTATTTTATTAGCAAGGGATAACAAAGGGTCGAAAAGCAAATTTCTGCTACTGCTTTGGGATGATGTTTGGATGTACTTATTGCAAGTATGTATGGTCCGAGTGACAAATTTCTCGGACTGCATGCTAATAAAATCTCCTATTAAAAAGTAATTACTGTTATATTATCATCTTAAAATGCTTTCACCTGTACTAAAATGAACTATAGTAACAAAACTTGCACGCCCTTGCTCTACTGAGGACTTTTTGGGCCCGGATCTGGTTACTAGCTTTTATTTGCTCCGACCTCAAGTACAGTTCTCTCTTGGTTCTAGCTACTAGACTGACTGGGTTTTGGTTTAAGGAATGTTTGAATATCTGCGTTGTGCATATACAAAATCAATTGCTTTTGTTCAAGTGTTGTTGCATTCTTTGCATTCCTGAACAGCATAAAGACAAATAGGTTTCCAGTTTGTAAGAAATGCCTTTCATCTTAGCCAGATTGATGGGAGATTGGGGTTTGAAGGGGGGATTTCTGAAATAAGAAATCAATAATTATGGAAGAATGTCCCTTGCTTTTTCCATACAGAATCTATAGAAAGATGCTTGCGATTTGATTTCTGAAATTCCCTGAACTCGTGTAATTTGTTACAGTCCCCAAAGAATATAGTCCAACCTGACATAAGGATTCTAGCTTAAGCTCGCCAGGAGGATCGACACGAAAAAATATGTTCTTTTGGTTTCTTCTGCAAAATCAAAAAATGTTCCTCAAAATAGTACCAACATACAACAAATTAAGGGAGAAAACCCGAATTCGATCTGGATATTAGATCAAAACTCTCGAATTTTGTGAGGCAGAATATTTACCTGTAACAAATTATTGGGGAATAAATAACTGCTGAGTACATGTTCTTCCCTAATGACTTTATGTAAATTATTTTGGTCTTTGCATGATCCTTTCTGATGGGTTTTTTGATGAACCATGTTAGCTGATCGTAACAAATTAATATTCTTCTTTATTCTCAATTTGGTAAATACAGAATTTTAGTTATTCCCATCAACCGTTCACAATCTGGGCTTGTAGTAATAGTGAATGATATTTTACTTCTGATAATGATCTTGGATTATTGTGATTTGTTGCTTCTTGTTAGTACACATGGTTTTGGTACGAAATTTTTTGTTGATTCATTGGATATCGGAATTTTATGATTTTTGTTACAGGTTCGTGCCGTACGCCGTGACAATTCAGCAAAGGTGGACATTCCAGTGGACAATTTAGTGGATAAGATTAATGAGATGTTAGGTGGCATTCAACAAAATCTGTTTGGCGCTGCAAAGCTAAAACGAGATGCTTGTATTAAGGTTGTAAAGACATGGGATGAATTTGTGGAAGCACTTGGCCAGAAAAAAATGATTTTGGCTCCTTGGTGTGATGAAGAGGTGTGGTATTTATTTTTATGTGTTGTTATGCCAAACATTTTAATTACTATTTGCATCAGGGAGTAGGTTATGTTAGTTAATAGTTTGATTTTGTTTCCAACCAATCACTTTTGTCTTGGCTAATGGGTATTTTCTTTGTTTGTCACCTCTACATGTTTCAATGTTTGTAAGTATCTGAATATCTTATTATCATTATCCGTATACTTTGTGGTCTTCAGGAAGTAGAAAAGGATGTGAAAGCAAGAACAAAGGGTGAGATGGGAGCAGCTAAAACTCTTTGCTCTCCCTTTGACCAGCCCGAACTCCCTTCAGGTGATTTTCTTAGCTCTGTTGAAACACGAAGCATGATCACTACCACCACCCATGGTTCGCGGTAACGGTAACGGTGTCGGTGTAACGGACTCGGGTCCGTAACGGGGTTATGTAACGGGACTCGGTTATCGCAGTCGTGAATTTTTAAAAATTTTGCCATGGTTCGCCGTAACGGCCGTAACGGGGTAACGTAACGGTAAGGATATCGGTGTAACGGACTCGGGTCCATAACGGCCCGTAACGGGGGTTACGGCGAACCATGCCACCACCACATTGCACACTTCCTGCAGGGTTGGTTAAAAAGTATACATTATGTTAAATTGAAAAGGTGGACAAGGAAGTAGGAGAACGATATATATATATATATATATATATTTTTTTTTTAATGTATTTTATTTCTTAGATCAATAGAGATATAATATGATGTTCTTGCGGACACATTTTTACTTCAAAAGATGGTCTGGCCTGCCGCTCAAAGTTTGTTGTGATATGAAAATACATGTCTAAACAACTGTCGGTTACAATGTCTCCAATTAAGGATTTTGTTTATAAAGTATGGACGCATTCAAGATCTATGGGACGTGTATGGGAGTGTCCGAGAAATGTCAGGTGTGATGTATTTGATGCTATCATGTAGCATCTGCATATGAGTGTCGGTGTTCCTTGGCGGTCAACTGACCTAGACAACAACCAAGCAAATAAATCATGACTAGCTACAGGAATCCCTATGGAGAAATACAATTAGGACACAATGGTTTTATGTGGCCTCTTGGTGAGATCACCTTGAGTCTTTGTAAGAATCAAATATTCGTTTTGAAGAGCTGTGGATCATACCACCTCGTATGCCGGTCAAGGAGTGTTTTCATACAAGTTGAGTGAGGGATTTGCACGAACTCTACTCCGCCTTGTTAAAGAACATGACAACCCATCATTTTTAAAATCCTTTAATCGTTTTAAACATTTTTTACTATTTTTTTTTATAGTGACTATATACTGATATATATATGCATATAATGAATATATGTAGTGAACATACATATAGATCTTTATATATATATATATGCTCTGAACAATTGCAAAATAAGAGATGTTGCTTCTGCTGCTTTAACTGGAATTGCACTCATATGCAGGGACTCTTTGCTTTGCTTCTGGTAAGCCTGCAAAGAAGTGGACCTACTGGGGAAGAAGTTACTGAAAATCAGATGCTTATTGTTTTCTTTTGACTTGAGAAGTCCTTCCAGTGATTTTTAATTTATTTGCTTCTGACACAGTTAGAACTTAGATTGGGAAACGAATCCTTTGCTTACAAAGTTTCTGTAATCTTTTTATACTGCTCCAGATTTTGTCGGGTCTCTTTATCAGTAATACGTCAGTCATCTCCCAGATTTCGTTATATCATGCATGAGTGGTGAAATTTTTACTGTCAAGTGTTTTCTAACAGTTTCGTAATGTATGGATGATACAGAGAACCATGCTTGAATAAGATGGGTAGTTAAATCTACATGAACCATGCTAGAATGAGATGGGTAATTAATCTCCACATGAACCATGCTTGAATGAGATGGGTAATTAAACTCCGCATCTTAATTAACAAGATGAAGATGAGAAAAAAATGATAACTAGCTATTGGTGATTTGGTTCAGTTCAACACAGGCTTGTTTCTTTGGGCTTTGATGGGATTTCCAGTTCTTGCGTTTTACTTCCTCTTATATCACTTTATAACTTTTAATTAACACAGGCTTGTTTACTGTGTTGTATATATATATATATACGAAAGTAAATCATTATCGATATCCATAAGAATGTCCATTTATTAAAAACCCATTTTCTAAAATGGATAACACCTGATCATGACCTGGTTGGACAAAAGCTAATCAAGTAATCCGACCCGGAGCAAGTACGAGTACTTGAAGCATCGTCATAAGCATAACTATATGCCGTCGGACACGCATTCTTAAACATCACCGAATACTGATTCGGGGAACATGTCGCCCGCATTGAGTGGTCGCTGATAAGTCCATTTTACATACATATTTTATCCCCAAATGCATATTTGTTAGTAGGTAAAATTATTTATTTTAATTAATTTAAAAGTGTAATAATGATAAGTGCACAAAACTTAATTTATATAATAAAATTGTTGAATAAATCATTTTCAATGTCATTAAATTACATCTACATTTATGTATTTCATTTATAGGTGTAAAGTAAGAAATGAATCAAATGCACATGGATGAAAGTTGGAAGATTCAAATGCACATGGGAAAAGAACAAAATGTGATGGAAAGTTATGTATATTCAAAGAAAAAGAAAAGAAAATAATATTTTATTTCTCTTTACAAGTTGTAATTTGATTCCAATATTTCTCTATAAATATGAATACATCTTGAAGAAAAAAAAAAGAGATAAGAAGGACACCAAAGATGAGAAGAATTTATCTTCAATTCCGGATTTTATTGTTCTTATTTTGTTATTTTCTTTTTAAGCATGTGTAACTAAATTCTCAACTAAGGTTGAGGATGAAACCACCATTTATGAAATAAATTCCTTTTAGTCTTTTATCAATTTCCATGTGTATGGTTTAAATGCTTATGATTTTCGCTTCATAGTATTAATTGTTTTAAATTCCTTTCACTATAAATATCATGTATTTATAGTAGTTAAGAATTCTTATCACAATTAATCAAGCTTGGATTTGATGAGTTTATAAGTAAAAATCTTTGATCTTATGTGATCCATTAAATTGCATACATATGATGCTTAAAATTTTACACTTTAAAGCGAAAGAAAATCTATTTCTTGAAAATATATTTCATTAGTGCGTTATTGTTAAATCTTGAGAAAGTAATAAGATTGATTTCTAAATTACTACTCTAAAATTAGAATTGATAAAAGAATAATTAGAAGTTTATGGATTAGTGGTGGTGGATTCTGATACCTTAGTATTTTCTCCCTATTATTCTCGCTTTAATTATTTGTATTTCGATATTGCATGTTTAGTATAAAAATCACTTCAACAAACAAACTTTGAGAAACTAGGTTAGTTTTAGATTAATTTGAGTTTAATTAAGTTCTCTTTAAAGCATTCCCTTGGGTTCGACCTCGTTCTTGCATAACCTAAACTACAATTGAGTCGTGCATTTGCGAGTAATATTTTAAAACACACCAAGTTTTTGGTGCCGCTGCCGGGGAATCGCAACAAGAAATTAATTAAATTTAAGTTGATTTAATTCTTCTACTAGTTATTTTAAAAAAATAATAATAAAATAAAAATAGATTTTAGAAGCTATTGTTTTGCTTGAATATACTATTTCGAAATTTAAAAAAAAAAAAAATTCAAAAACTAATGTAGCATTTCGGCTACTGTAGCAAATAAAAAAAAACTGTATAAATATATATATTTTTTTTAAGCTACTGTTTTGTTTAGAAAAAAAAAAAATTTAAATTTTGTCTTTCTAATTATGATAGTACTGTAGTAAGGTAGTGTTTCTTCACTTTTGAATTTAGAGATTTTTTTTTTTTTAGTGATAAAAAAAAAAATTTTGAAAATTACTGTAGCAACTCGGCTACTGTAGCAGATTTTATTTCTTTTATTTTTTTTATTTTTTTATTTTAGTTATTTTCTTTATTCTTAGCTTAAGTTTAGAATTAGTGATTGTTTATTGTTTTTATTATTTTTGTTTGT
Source organism: Cornus suecica (assembly GCA_963922005.1). Lineage (NCBI taxonomy): Eukaryota > Viridiplantae > Streptophyta > Magnoliopsida > Cornales > Cornaceae > Cornus > Cornus suecica. The sequence continues at coordinate 89,080,137 of OY998240.1, forward strand.
TTTATTATTTGTTTTATTTTAATTAAGTAATTGATACTTTTTAATTTTGTAGGTAGTATTTCATTTTCTTTGGATATCGCCTTGAGTAAGCTTATCTCGGGATTTCTTTGTGTCATCTTCAATAGCATTACTGCGGAATCCAGGTAAGTACCCCTATCTTTAGTAAATAATAATATTATTATTTTTTTAGATTAGGTGAGAATAATTTTTATATAGGTGAAATTTTGCATGCTACCTTTAGGATATAATAACATTAGAAATAACCTTTAGGTACACACTTTCTTCAAATTTATTTTTGTTACTTATTTTATTTTATCTCGTTTATTTCTTTCTTTATTTATTGGTAAAAAAAAAGAAAAAAAAAAAGAAGAAAGTTCACACTCACTCCCTTTTACTTTTATTTTTGTTGACTTGCTTGTATGTGCATTTTTAATCTAGCATTTTGCATAAATCTTTTAGTAAGGGCATTAACCCTTTAACAAGATAAGGATTGGATTTCATCACCAATTCCTTGCCCATTAGATTAAAAATCTCCTTGCATTTGTATATCCTTGGCTAAAGTTAGTTTAATTTAAAATCAAGTAGACGTTGGCCAATAGGTTTTCATATATCTCATAGGATCCTCTTGGACATTGTTAAACTTTTGGTAACTCCAGTGAGTCACTATTAAATTGATAAACGATAGGACAGTTCTGTCTAGGAGTGTGGCTGACGCGGCATTAAGCAGGCCTAGTGCCTCGCCACACTTTCCTGGGAACTACTTCTTTGTTAGTTTGATGGTCCTTAACTGGTCATCCACTAGTTTTCTCTGAAAAAGAGTAGAAGCTGTCTAACTAGGTGAAGATTATTTTGGAATTAGTCCTAATAATCTCTCATATAGGAAATTAAAAAAAAAAAAAAATAGAAATCACTACCCTTGAATTAAATTTCAGATAAAGAAAATACTTGTATTGGTAGTGTATTTGTTGAGTCATGGAGTCTTCCTAGTGCATGTTAGGTCGTCGATCTCTAAAATCAAAGTTGTCACCTTTAGATCTAGAAATTGAGAGAACTTTTAGAAAATGTGTAAGGAATTCTAGTGTTGGAAAGATCATTGAAGTCAAGATGGAGGGAGAACATAATGAAGTGAAAGCCCTTAAGGATTATTATACTCCCGCACATATCACAAATCATTTTTGTATTGTTTTGCCTGCTACACAACATGCTCATTTGGAGATACGGGCAGCAGTAATCAATTTACTGCCGACTTTTAGAGGTTCGAACTTTGAAGACCCATACTTTCATGTTAAGGAATTTTTAGAGATTTGTTCCACCTTGAATTTTCAGAATATTCCCGAAGAGTCAATTAAGATGAGGTTATTCCCGTTCTCTTTGAAAGAGAAAGACAAGTCTTGGTTATATTCATTGGAACCAGAATCAATCAAATCTTGGGATGAATTTGTAAAAAATTCCTCACCAAATTCTTCCCTAGACATAGAACTAATTCCCTTCGCCGAAATATCATGGAATTTGCTCAAAAAGAAGGTGAACAGTTTTACATGTGTTGGGAAACATTCAATGATTTGCTACTTAAGTGTCCCCACCGTGGTTTTGAAAAATGGCGTTTAGTTGAATTCTTTTATGATGGATTATCAGCTCAAAATCGTCAACTAATTGAGTCACGAGGTGGGGTAGATTTCATGTCTAAGAATGATAATGAGGCTTGGAAATTTCTAGATGCGTTAGCCGAGAGTTCCCAACATTGGGAATACTCAGGGAGGGTTGAGAGAAGAAGTTTACCAATGTCTATGGATACCAAAAAGGGAGGAGTCTATGAAGTTAGTGAGGGAACTGATTTGAGTGCAAAGATAACTAGTCTCACCAGAAAAGTGGAGGCTATAGAGATGAAAAATGGAAAAAGTTGTTCAGTCCATGTTATTAGTGAGACATGTCAACTTTGTGAGAGTCCATCTCATACTGCTCAGACGTGTCCCTCTATAGCATCATTCCATGAGTGTATAACTGAACAAGCTAATGCACTAAACGGCTATAAGAAACCATTTGACAGTCCCTATTCTGACACATACAACCCCAATTGGAGAAATCATCCTAATTTCTCATGGAGTCAAAATCAGCCTTGGAACAACTCGGGTATGCAACATATGCAATCCCAAGGGCAACCACCAGCATCATATCCTTCCATGTCCCAAAATTCTCATCCATATGTCCCCCAACAACCAAGGAAACCAACACTGGAAGATACCTTACAACAGTTCATGCAACAAACTAGTCAATCGATTTCTAAATTAGAAACACAGATTGGCCAGTTAGCCACTGTTGTAGGAGAGAGGGAAAAAGGAAAATTTCCTAGTCAGCCCATTCCCAATCCAAAAGGTCAATATCATGTGAGTGAACAGTCGACCTCTGGTCCAACTGATCAAGTCCAGTTAATCATAACTCTAAGGTCAGGCAAACAAGTTGACAATCAATTCAAAATTCCAAGAAGAGAAACTGTGAAAGGTAACCATAAACCAGAAAAGAAAAACAAAATGGAATCTCAAGTTGACCCAAAAGTCCAAATTCCCGATCTTGTCCCCAATTCTCTAGTAGAACCTTCAGTTAGGAACTTTGTTCCTACTACACCATTTCCTCAAAGACTCCAAAAGCCTAAGAAGGGGCATCATTACAAAGAGATTATGGAAATATTTAAACAAGTCAAAATCAATATTCCATTTCTCAATGCAATTTAACAGGTCCCCTCTTATGCTAAGTTTTTGAAAGATTTGTGTACGGTTAAACGTGGATTGAATGTGTATAAAAAAGCCTTCCTTACATAGCAAGTAAGCTCAATTATTCAGCACCGCACACCACCTAAATTCAAGGATCCCGGTTGTCCTACAACCTCATGTACAATAGGTAACCAGATAATTGAGCAAGCTTTGCTTGATTTGGGTGCGAGTGTAAATCTGTTGCCATACTCTGTGTATGAGCAACTTGGTCTTGGTGATTTGAAACCCACAAAGGTAGTGCTACAGTTGGCAGATCGTTCAGTCAAGGTACCTCGTGGTATCATTGAGGATGTGTTAATTCAGGTTGACAAATTCTTCTTTCCAGTAGACTTCATAGTCTTAGACACTCAACCTGTGGCTAATCCCAATAGCCAAATTCCTGTTATCCTTGGTCGACCATTCCTAGCCACTTCAAATGCTTTAATCAATTGTAGGAATGGTGTTCTAAAAATTTCATTTGGAACCATGTCTGTTGAGCTTAATGTTTTTAATGTGAGCCGACAACCATCAGAATCTGAGGATATGAGTGATGTGAATCTAATAGAGAGTCTAGTACATGAGACTTTTGAACATTCAAGTTTTGATGATCCTTTAAAGGCATGTCTAAATCACTTTGGGTATGATTTTGATCTGGATAGTGCTTATGAAGAAGTGAATACCTTGTTAGATTTTGTCCTTTTATGGACATTGAGAATTGGAAAGCCAAGGTAGAGCTCCTTTCATCAATTGAATCTAAACATGTCTCATCTGTTGAGTCACCTCCAAAATTGGATCTGAAAGTTTTACCTTCTGAACTGAAGTATGCCTACTTAGGTCCAAATGAGAGTCTTCCTGTCATCATTGCTTCTGAGTTAAATAAAGAACATGAGGAAAAACTCTTAAATGTCCTTAGGGAGCATAAATCGACTATTGGGTGGACTATAGCAAACATTAAGGGCATATCTCCATCTGTGTGCATGCATCGTATCCATCTTGAGGAAAATGCTAAAACTTCGCGAGAAATGCAAAGACGGCTTAACCCTAACATGAAAGAGGTCGTTAGGGCAGAAGTCTTGAAGTTGTTAGATATGGGGATCATATATCCTATTTCCGATAGTTCTTGGGTAAGTCCTATTCAGGTCGTGCCTAAGAAATCAGGTATCACGGTAGTCACAAATGATGCCAATGAGTTAGTACCGACCCGAATGACTACTGGATGGCGAGTGTGCATTGATTGTAGGAAGTTGAACTCTGTCACTAGGAAAGATCATTTTCCACTTCCTTTTATCGATAAGATGCTTGAGAGATTAGCCGGTCATGAGTACTACTGTTTCCTAGATGGTTATTCTGGATATAACCAAATTCCTATTACACCTGAGGATCAGGAGAAAACCACATTCACTTGTCCTTTTGGAACATTTGCCTATAGACGTATGCCATTTGGATTATGCAATGCACCTGCTACTTTTCAGCGGTGTATGCTCAGCATATTTTATGATATGGTAGAACGTTTTCTTGAGGTGTTTATGGATGACTTCTCCATGTTTGGCTCATCCTTTGATGAATGTCTCATTCATTTGAAACTCGTGCTTACACGTTGTGAAGAGAAAAATCTGGTCTTAAATTGGGAGAAATGCCATTTTATGGTAAAAAAAGGAATTGTCTTGGGGCATGTTATTTCAAAGAAGGGTATAGAGGTTGACAAAGCTAAGGTTGATCTGATTTCCAATCTTCCACCACCACGTACGGTCAAAGAGATTAGGTCATTCTTAGGTCATGCTGGATTTTATCGTCGATTCATTAAAAACTTTAGCAGCATTTCCAGACCACTTTGCAATTTACTTGCTAAAGATGTTGCTTTTGTCTTTAATGGCGAATGCCTGAAAGCCTTTGAGAAGCTAAAAACATTGTTGACCACAACACTTATCATGAAGCCACCGAGTTGGGATGTGCCTTTTGAGATTATGTGCGATGCATCTGATTATGCAGTTGGAGCTGTGTTAGGGCAACGTGTGAATAGGTTACCCCATGTGATCTATTATGCAAGTAAGACATTAAATGAGGCACAACTGAATTACTCTACCACTGAAAAAGAATTGTTAGCAGTTGTGTTTGCATTAGACAAGTTTAGGTCCTATCTGTCAAGGTCTAAAGTCCTCATTTTCTCAGATCATGCTGCACTTAGGTATCTCTTTTCTAAAAAAGATGTTAAGCCGCGTTTAATACGATGGATCCTATTGCTACAAGAGTTTGATCTAGAAATTCGAGATAAGAAGGGGTCTGAAAATGTAGTAGCTGATCACTTGTCTAGGCTCATTCTTGAGACATCCTTAGACTCCATGCCTATTCTTGAGTCTTTCCCTGATGAACAACTTTTTGTTGTATCTGAGTCACCTTGGTTTGCTGACATTGTGAACTATCTCGTCACAGGTCAAATGCCTTCACATTGGAATCTCCTTTTGTCATGATCATGCATGTGGATGTCATTTTAGTTCAAAGAGAACCGCTGCAAAGATATTGCAATCTGGATTTTACTGGCCCTCAATCTTTAAAGATTGTCATTCTTATTGCTTAGCATGTGAGCGATGCCAAAAGTTAGGGAGTATTTCACGTCGAAATATGATGCCTTTAAACCCAATTCTGATTATTGAAGTTTTCGATGTTTGGGGCATTGATTTCATGGTACCATTTCCTAATTCATTTGGCAATTTGTACATCCTTGTCGCAGTTGATTATGTGTCTAAATGGATTGAGGCAATTGCATGTAAAACTAATGATCATAAGGTGGTAGTCAAGTTTTTGAAAGATAATATCTTTTCACGTTTTGGTACACCCCGTGCTATTATTAGTGATGGGGGGAAACATTTTTGCAATAGGGTTTTCGAAGCATTAATGAGAAAATATTGTGTAACCCACAAAATTGCACTCGCTTATCATCCCCAGACTAGCGGTCAAGTTGAGTTATCCAATAGAGAGATTAAACACATTTTGGAGAAAACAGTTAACCCAAATAGGAAAGACTGGTCCTTGAGACTTAGTGATGCATTGTGGGCATACCGTATTGCATTTAAGAACCCCATTGGAATGTCTCATTACCGAATGGTGTATGGTAAAACTTGTCATCTCCCAGTTGAGTTAGAGCATAGAGTCTTTTGAGCTATTAAACAACTCAACTTTAACCTTGACAAAACAGAAGTCCATAGGAAGCTTCAGTTGAATGAGTTGGAGGAAATTAGGAATGATGCTTACCAGAGTACAAAAATCTATAAAGAGCAAATGAAAATAAGGCATGACAAAAGTATTCTTAGGAAAACTTTCACACATGGTCAAAAAGTCTTGCTTTATAATTCTCGGTTGCATTTGTTTCCAGGAAATTTAAGATCTCGATGGTCTGGTCCGTTCATTGTTCGAATTGTTCATCCATATGGAGCCATTGAGATTGAAAATCCAAAAAATGGTGATGTGTTCAAAGTTAACGGTCAGCGTTTGAAACCATTTTTAGAGTTACTTTCTCAAGAAGGGGAGGAGATCTCTCTGAGTGATCCTGTTTATCAGGATTGACCTATGTGGTCTTGTTGTACATATCTATTTTAGGATTTTTTACTTTATTTTTAATTTTTGTTTTGAATTCTAACAATTCATTGTTGTTTGATAGCAAGTTTGACCAGATCAACCTACCATGAGTCAGGTAATACCTTTTCACTCTTGTCTTTTTGTTTACAAAATGTGAGTTTGTCCAACATTAGGGACAATGTTGAGTTTAGGTTTGGGGGTATGGTGGCTAATTTGTTGTTTTGTATTTCATTAATTTTGAAAAAAAAAAAAATTTGAAATTTTTCAAAAAAAAAAAAAAACTTTTGTTTTCACGCATGAATGTTTTGCATTACAAGTTGATTGAGTTTGTGTTTATGATGTGTGAGTAGTATGTGATACAATATTCCCGTTCATGAGAGTAATGATTAGATCGAGCTAAGTGAAGTGATATGGTTTTACATGGGTGAATAGATTAGTAAAATTGAAACCGAAAAGGACGACTTTGACCTATAAGCACAAGCACACATTCACTATGGGAAAAACAATTGATCTTTGACTATGTAGTTGAAAAATTAATTTTGCCACAATAAAATGGGAGATGGGGAGTTGATATAGATGAAATGGAGAAAATTTTGAAAATTTATTTTGAAAAATAAAATGCAAATAGTTATTCGATCTGAGTAACCGGACCTTGGTATCACCAATATCATTGTTCGTGTAAAAATGGGAGAAAACTAATGAGCATAAATCCTAATAAAGAAGTTAGGGCCCAGTTGGTTGGGATTAAAAATCCTCGCTGGAAAGTCCGGAGCTTAGAAAGATAAAAAAGGATGAAAAGTGGAATGATGGAAGTAATAATTTTTTTGGCAAAATTTGATCAATGAAGTAGAAAAAGAAAGATTGAAATACCAGAGTAGAATGTTCACAAAAACACGGAGGGTTGTCTGGATTGGGAGTAGAAAGTAACGAAATCTTTTACTTTTGTGGGAACCATTCATGACACGAATCTCGAGATTAGTTATTGTTCGGTAGTGAATAGGAGTATTTGCATCCATAATATCTTGTGCATTATATCATGACTTGGTTGATGAGTATGTGAATGCATGAATGCGTGATTATAAAAAGTTGAGAAGTTGTGGGTAGTATATCCAACCCTCACGAGAATCGATGTTTGTGGGTATTATCACTGGAAACCCTCATGAGACTATAACTCGTCCACTAGGGGAAACCTAGGGGTTCAAAGGCTTATTGCATATGCTAAATGTAATCGAGACAACCAGCGAAAATGGTGTAGTTAGAATTTTATTTCTTTTTGTTTTGCTCGAGGACTAGCAAAATATAGGTTTGGGGGTATTTGATAAGTCCATTTTACATACATATTTTATCCCCAAATGTATATTTGTTAGTAGGTAAAACTATTTATTTTAATTAATTTAGAAATGTAATAATGATAAGTGCACAAAACTTAATTTATATAATAAAATTGTTGAATAAATCATTTTCAATGTCATTAAATTACATCTACATTTATGTCTTTCATTTATAGGTGTAAAGTGAGAAATGAATCAAATGCACATGGATGAAAGTTGGAAGATTCAAATGCACATGGGAAAAGAACAAAATGTGATGGAAAGTTATGTATATTCAAAGAAAAAGAAAAGAAAAGAATATTTCATTTCTCTTTACAAGTTGTAAGTTGATTCCAATATTTATCTATAAATATGGATACATCTTGAAGAAAAAAAAAGAGAGAGTTGAAGAAGGAGGAGAGCAAGAAGGACACCAAAGAGGAGAATAATTTATCTTCAATTCCGGGTTTTATTGTTCTTACTTTGTTATTTTCTTTTTAAGCATGTGTAACTAAATTCTCAACTAAGGTTGAGGATGAAACCACCATTTATGAAATAAATTCCTTTTAGTCTTTTATCAATTTCCATGTGTATGGTTTAAATGCTTATGATTTTCGCTTCATAGTATTAATTGTTTTAAATTCCTTTCACTATAAATATCATGTATTTATAGTAGTTAAGAATTCTTATCACAATTAATCAAGCTTGGATTTGATGAGTTTATAAGTAAAAATCTTTGATCTTATGTGATCCATTAAATTGCATACATATGATGCTTAGAATTTTACACTTTAAAGCGAAAGAAAATCTATTTCTTGAAAATATATTTCATTAGTGCGTTATTGTTAAATCTTGAGAAAGTAATAAGATTGATTTCTAAATTACTACTCTAAAATTAGAATTGATAAAAGAATAATTAGAAGTTTATGGATTAGTGGTGGTGGATTCCGATACCTTAGTATTTTCTCCCTATTATTCTCGCTTTAATTATTTGTATTTCGATATTGCATGTTTAGTATAAAAATCACTTCAACAAACAAACTTTGAGAAACTAGGTTAGTTTTAGATTAATTTGAGTTTAATTAAGTTCTCTTTAAAGCATTCCCTTGGGTTCGACCTCGTTCTTGCATAACCTAAACTACAATTGAGTCGTGCACTTGCGAGTAATATTTTAAAACACACCAGTCGCCAGTGCAACAAAATTCCATTGTGTTAAATGCCAAACACGCGCTCTTGCAGGCTACAACTGAACCCGAATCCATCACCCGCAATTCTGGCGGGCAGTTTACATTGAGGTCAGTGACGCAGAACACTCATACCCACATTGTAGCCGTTGACGAGACTTACTCCATAAAAACCCAAACTTCCAACCTTTTATTTTGAAACCGCAAAATAATACACTAAAAGATATGACTAATGAATGATTCATGTGATGGATTTTTTTATTTCTACAGCACAACCCTAAAATAGTCTACTATATTTTTTACGAATTTTATATATTTTTTCTAATTTTATATATATTTTTCAAAATTTTACATGTTTTTAGAAATTTTTATATATATTTTTCCGCATTATATATATATTTTCAATTTTTTTATATTTCTTTCCGAATTTTATATATATTTTTGAATTTTATATATTTTTTTAAAATTTTATATGTTTTTTGAAATTTATATATTTTTTCCGAATTATATATATAATTTAATTTTATATATTTTTTCAAATTTTATATGCTTTTTGAAATTTATATATATATTTAAAATTTATATATTTGTTTCGAATTATATATATATTTTCAAATTATATATATATATTTTTGAATTTTATATATATTTTTCGAATTATATATTTTTTTTGAATTTTATATATATTTTTTGAATTATATATATATATTTTAAAATTTTAGGGGGTGAAACTATAATTTACCCATTATGGTGGGGGTAATGTGAAAATTCAATAATTTAGGGGGGGTTTATTGAAATTAACCATAAAATTATAATATAATATGAATGACAATTAGGTAAAATTATACCTGAAATCAAACTATAGGGGGCAAAGTGTTACTATGTCCAAACAAGAGGGGAAAAAAATTAGGTCTAGTATGGATATAGTGCGTATAACCATTTGTTGTTCTTAGGGATCCCAATATTTCAAATAATCCCCTAGTATAATCTCCAAAATTCCCCTAGTATAATCCCCCCCCCCAAATTGTTATTTTGTGCGACAAAAGTGCAAAATACCCCCATATGCTATTGTTAGCTCCAAATCACTACCCTCACATTTGTAAAAGCTAGCAAATTACTCCCTTATTCTTTTCAAAAGTTGCAAAATACTCCCATGAGTTTTTTTAGCTCCAAATAACTACCCTCACCTTTGTAAAAGGTAGCAAATTACCCCCATTTGATATGTTTTACTAAAAACATTGACCATTTTGCCCCCTTATATTGTAATAACTCATTTTTAGTATTTTTTCCCTCTTTCAATAATACAATTAATAATTCAAAACATCACATATTTGCTAATTTTTACAAATGTGAGGGTAGTGATTTAGAACTAAAAATAACACAAGGAAGTATTTTGCAATTTTGAAAAAGTACTGGGGAATATTATGCACCTTTGCCATTTTGTGCAGTAAAACTCCAAAAGGTTGATTGTGTAGACACACACACATACTATATATATATATATATAAGATAATAATAATTAGGGTAAAGTGCATTAAACCCCCCTAAACTTTGAAAAAGACAAAAATCCCCCAAATTATGTAAAAAGATGCAAATAACCCCCCTAAATTATTCTTGTGCAATAAACTCCCCTAAACTATCACAAAAAAAAATCCTCATTGTCTTCAAATTATTTCATAATGACTATAATGCCCTTTCTTTGAATTAACTTAATACACATTTGTTATTAACAAAGCTTATGAATAATTGATACAAATTTGATGACATAATTTACATTCAAATTTGCTAAATTAACACATAGTTTTTATAATTACTTAAAAAAATAACGCTTATAGTTTTTTATTCAAGACTATTTATATACATAACATGATTACAAAGATTTTTGTTATTGAAGTAATTTGTAAATTCATTTTGAATATATATCGTATCAGAGGAAACTTTTTATTTAGGGTAAAAAGTTTAAACTTAGGATAATAAATTTTATAATTTAAATCAATCGAATTTTATTAATAATTTTATTAATTTTAAAAATAAAGTAATTATAATATATTACTTTTTCATTATAAAATACATAGTTTTTCTAATATAATCAAGAGGAATGATATATTTCTCTTTTCCTATGATATATATTCATAATGAATTTACAAATATTTTTTTTCTCATGTTATATATATAAATAGTATTGAATAATTACTTACTTGCAAAATTTTGACATAATTTTTTTTATAAAAAGCTAAAATGATTATTATTTTTGATTAATTATAAAAATAATGTATTAATTTACACAAATTTGAATGGAGATTATATATCTTCAAATTTGCATAAATTATTTTATTATCTTTGTTAATAACAAAAGTTTACTAAGTTAATTTAATAAGAAAGAACATTATAGACATTATGAAATAATTTGAAAAAAATGGAGATTTTTTCTTTATTTTTGTGATTTAGGGAGATTTATTGCACTAGAATAGTTCCCGGGGGGCACAGTTTAGGGGGTTTTCTTGGGAGAGAGTCGGGTTTAATGCACCTCTGCTTCTAATGTTAGTGGAATTTCCTTTTTTTATATTTATGTGCATGTTCACTAACTTGCATTGCGCTTTAGCAACTATATTAGCTTCGCTCATTGGCATTGTTAGGGATGATCAGCTCCATTTTTCCTTTCAGTTGTATGAATATGTTTATATAATTTTTTCTCCATGCATTGGACCTCTTACTCTTCTGTGTCTGTGTGTGAGAGAGAGGTTTAGTGTAATTTTGTTGAACTTTGCGTAATATGGCATTTTCTTACGATTAAAGATATAAATGTGGTCATCCTTGTTGGGTGAGTGATTCATATTTCATAAGGTTGGTAACCAAACTAACCCTGTTTCTCCAAAGCAAATGTTTGTGTTGGAAGTAACTGATTATTCCATGTGATAAGGTCATGAGTCTGCCCACAGTGACGACCTAGAACTTTACATCAGTGGTGGCATATTCATAATTTTTTTTTTTAATAATAGGGGCAGATAAGAAATATACTAACTTTAAGTAGATGCATAAGCAAAAAAAGAAGAATTTCAGTGAGAGCATAAACGAAGATATAGTAAATTTTGGGATATATAATGGGAAAAAAAAATAAAAATGTGAGCCACCGCCCCCACTGGTCTCCATGTAGGTCCGTAGTAAGTGGTCATCTGAATTCATTTGATTTACAAATTGGAAAGAAGAGGAGATATTATATCAGTATTTAAACCGACGGTTTGGTGTGGAAATACAAACTTCCCCAAAAGATTTCAGTTGATGACAGTATCTGTATCTGTATCTGCATGGTAGACTCTACAAAGTTGCGAGGCACTGATCATTTTACTTCTGTAAATTAATAGAGAATCCCAGGCTGCAAACGCTTTTAGAGTTTTTGTTCATACACAACAAAGTCAATTCTTCTAAAAAAAAAACAAAAAACAAAATTTAGACAAGCTATATATTCACTTCTTTCTGCTCTCACGACAAAACATTGATTTAACAAAGCCTAGAACTGGCAATGTTCTGATGTTGAGATAAGTAGCAGAAGCAAGATATGTACAAGACAAACCTACGTATATTTTAAACCACACGGAAGAGAAAAAGGTAAGGAATATAGATATGCCAGTTATAGTAATTAATACCATGAAATTTACCAAGCACTTCAATGTTGGAAGTTCTCCTTCTGTTACTTGATGGGGAAAATGACCTTGAATTCTGAAATCTGATAGCAGTTGATCCTTGAGCTGGAATACCTCCATCAACCAAGCAGCCATCCCACTTTCAGATCTTGGGATCTCTTTGACAGGGATACGTCGAACATGCATATGGACTTCAGAAGGGTCGATGCCAAAGACGTTGTCTAAGAAAGAAGGGTATCCGTGCTTGTATGTGATAGTAATGTCATAAACTGAAATAAATTAACAACATGAAGCATTTGAACATGTGTTTGGAGAAATTAAAGGAAGTAGCAAAGTGAAGAAATGTTCAATTGCGATTGAAGCATAGAACCAATTGAACACACTCTACATATCCAATAAAGATATTTAATTGGTTGATTTGCAATGGCCATTCAAAACACACGCACTCAAGGATAGCATTCATCAATCAAGAACACTTTAAGAAGATGAGATGGTGCAAACACCAAGCAAGGACAATTGAAACAAATGTAGAATCAACTGCTGAATTCAGAAAATCAGAAGTTGTTCAGGTCAAGTAACACGGTGTCCTTCAAGTTAGCTTGAGCCAAAGAAACTGGCTTTTATTATTTTAAAAAAGGTAAGTGCAGTTGTTAAGGAATCTATTTTGATTTTTTTGTAGAGGAATCTATTTTGATTTTGGTATAACCTACATAGCATCTTTTACCATGGTGATACTTCCCATTATTTTGGCTCTGCAGTGTATATCTTGGACAGCTTCCCAATACCCAGGTGATTCTGACTCTTATATTTGGCCAGCATAAATCGTTAAGCTATTCTAGGTGGGAATTAGGACTAATGGCAAATGAGGAGCAAAAGCTGTGAGAAAAAGCACAAACAGACAACAGTTCAGCATTTGGCGCACTGGAAGCATATCAAACAAAGATACAGTAAAAGCAATAAACCATTTTCACTCACTAAACATAAGATACACGTCTATGGAAAGAAGAGATCCCATTTGTAGAGTTATTACAACCTTAGAGAATTTCTGGACCACGTACATAAACTGACTGCTCCAGGTATGGTCATATACCCTAGCTTTACCATGTACCACTTCACGAGACCCCCGGTTGCCATAAGTGTTGACTCTACCAGTTATATAATTCACCTCTACTTATCAACGTATTCCCTCATGAGATACATCTCTCTCAACTCAAGACTCTCAACAATAACTTAGGTATCTATTCAAGAGCTCAAAACTCAGTTCTTTGTTAGATAAGTATTACATGTCTTGAAAGCCCACTACTTGTCTTACAAGTAATTACCTAGTAAAAATAACTCCAATATAGAAACTAATTAGTATAGGAATTTGAGATACAACCCCAACAATTTTCACCTTGACTTGATGTAGCAATTGCTTGAGACAATTTACTATAGATTCAATAATGACGGTCCTCTTGTAAAACTTTTGTTGGGAATTAATTCTTATCTCACACATAAAAATTAATCCCGCCTAAGATCACAAACACATGTTTTTACTCTCTCACACACACATCATCCACACACAACACAGAAAGGACACAAGAATTTATAGTGGAAAACTTCAAACGGAGAAAAACCACTGTCGTTGTCAAAGACAACCAGAGAAAATTTCACTATGTGGAAAATTGTTACAACCACACTCTCAGTAATTTTCCTCTCACCACTCACGATCCTAATACACCCACACTCTACCCAAGCATATACTAACTCACACCTTTCTATTATCAAATTAAGAGAACCAAAAAATGAATTTAACTAGAGTCAAAATACAATGTTTGAAAATGCTTTTGACTGGGATACATAAAAACAAATACTTGAGCTCCTTATATAGGCTCTTGAACTCATCCACCCTTTACTTCTTAATTAATGTGGGACTTTTTCCTCTTTTATTTTTGCCAAAACCTAACAATCTCCACATTGGCTAAATAAAAGAAACTTTTGCTGCAACCACCGTCTTTACCGACAGTCATAATTCTCAACACAGAGAATTATCATACTCCACCATAAAAAGTATACACACTTAGAATCAACTATTCTAAGAATTTTTTTCTCGGCACATGTCGAACTAATCTGCTGAAATATTATGGTGCAACTTCCACATTGGCTTTCCTGAAAGTTCATCAGCCATCGACATCAACTCCACCACACACCTTGCATCAATGTCAACCAATACCCGTGTGCAAACTTGTGGACCCGCTAGCAGTAACACATCCTCTTACATGGCAACTCGGAGATTAATAACATGCCAAAATGACCACCACAGTCTCTTATGGAAAAAATAGACCCACTGCTGGCGACAATATCAACATCTCCATTTACTGATTTCGGAGCAATTTGTCGAACCCGCTCCACCGACAATTTTTCTTCAGGTGCCAATATTGCCCACACCTTCAAATCCCTGTGTATTATTCACGGTGAGTAAAACACAACCAACAACCTTGCTCTGATACCATTGTTGGGTGGTCTTGGGCCTCTCTCACCCCAAAAGCTAGCTTAAAGGGTGAGGCTTTCCCTCATACTTATATACTGACCACCAGCCCCTTTCATAACCGATGTGGGACAGCTCCAACAATCTCCCCCTCACACATTGGGCCTTGGGTCGGAGCAGAGACAACCCGCTTATCCCGGAACCTGGGTCGAGACTTGTTGGTAACCTAGGCTCTGATATCATTTGTTGGGAATTAATTCATATCTCACACATAAGAATTAATCCCGCCCAATATCACAAACACATGTTTTTAATCATACACATCATCCACACACAACACAGAAAGGACACAAGAATTTATAGTGGAAAACTCCAAACGGAGAAAAACCGTTGTTGTTAAAGACAACAAGAGAAAATTTTACTATGTGGAAAATTGTTACAACCACACTCTCAGTAATTTTTCTCTCACCACCCACGATCCCAATACACCCACACTCTACCTAAGCATATACTAACTCACACATTTCTATTATCAAATTAAGAGAACCAAGAAATGAATTTAACTAGAGTCAAAATACAATGTTTGAAAATATTTTTGACTGGGATACATAGAAACAAAGGCTTGAGATCCTTATATAGGTTATTGAACTCATTCACCCTTTACTTCCTAAGTAATGTGAGACTTTTTCCTCTTTTATTTTTGCCAAAACCTAACAACTTTGATGGTGAAGCTCGATCAAATCAAGACTTTCAAGTCTCTACCGTGACTATTCGAGCTTTATGTCATGCAACATCGCAATTTTCCGACCATCATGACCAAACAAACTGATTGATTGACTCCACCTGCAGCTAGAGCGGTCAATTGATTAGATTCTGATCCGAATCAAATCCGAGTAGTTGGAATTGATTCTAAGAAAATATCTGGTAATCCGTTAGCTTCATAAATCGAATATGAATTAACCCAAATGGGTTGGCCGAATTAGGAAAGAGTTGGAATATGGTGTCTCGAGAAGCATCAAATCTCACATTCGATTCCTATCGGGTGCAAACAATTTGATAGAACAACGAGCACGATTATAGTTCGAGCCTTACCTGATCCATGTTGGGGGCACAAATCCCATGGATTAGTCGGGGTAAAAGCCCCGGATACCGCGGTTATTGAAAAAAAAAAGATATGAATTTATACTTATCCGGTCCGATAATGATTTGTTTCAACTAAATTTATACTAGTGGTGGTAAATTCGTGTTCGCGGGCTGTGTTCGTGTCGGATCGAGACATGGGTATTCTAATAATTGGTTAAACATGAACACAACGCGATAAGTATATATGTCAAATATGTTGGACGCTAACACGACTTGTTATTTAAACAGGTAACACGATACGACCTTTGTAACTTGTTCAATCATTGAGTCATGTTGGGTTCAAAGGCATAGGTAGTTCTAAGAGGATGAATAAATAACAAATACGATGGTGGTTTTAGTGGTGACTTGGTTGGTGGTGGGACTTTTATTGAATTAACCTAAGCATGCATTTTTGGATGTTAAGTCTTGATACCATAGAAATCAGTCTTCAAAATGCATTGCTGACCCAGACCCAAATAACCTACTTGTTATTTTATTATTAGAAGAAACAATACCGAATTCTATGTCAAAATAAAATAACATGCAAGTCCCAACCCCTTTCCTGA
Organism: Cornus suecica; assembly: GCA_963922005.1. Taxonomy (NCBI): domain Eukaryota; kingdom Viridiplantae; phylum Streptophyta; class Magnoliopsida; order Cornales; family Cornaceae; genus Cornus; species Cornus suecica. Next base: position 89,096,747 of record OY998240.1, read on the forward strand.
GCTAGCATTGTTTCCTTTACGAACCTACGATACGTTTTAGAACCTGCTGTTATGTGGTACATCATCATTATTCCAGGAAAAACAGCTTTCAATTAGTATATCAACCATACAACGAATCAGCCCTGATAAGATGGTCAAGTTGATTATTTACCCTTTTTCTCCCCCCTCAAATTTGATCAAATCAAGTGAGGTTTGAATTGTCAAAACCAAAAGGAAAGGATGGAGGTAAAGTACGAAAAGATAGAACAGATGACTGTAGACGAAACAAGAAATTCTTCATATGCAGGAGAGGACTCACAATCGGGTGTATTCTTCAGTTGAAAGATAAACACAATTAGAAATTTCAGTAGGTAGATAGATTTATGCTACTTATTTCCAGAATACAGGTGACCTCCACCATCCCTATATCAAAGAAGTAACCTTTATATCACAAAAAGCAGAAAATTAGGTGGAAAGTATCAACCTCACTCCAGGATATATCTACAACTAATGCAACTAACATGGGAGCATATATATATGTGTGTATGTGTGTATATATATATATATATAGAGAGAGAGAGAGAGAGAGAGAGAATAAGAACCTAGAGAGAGAGAGAGAGAGAGAGAATAAGAACCTGCATCCAAGGAGCCCCTCAGAATTTCCAAGCAAGCATGGAAACCTCTTGTTTTCGGAAGCAGCACATTCTTTAGCACAGGCAATCCATTTTCAGCTGCGAAGCTTTGACTCCTTTTGCACTTCTGCTCACTGTACGAGAAGGCAAAAATTTCAATGGATAGTAAAACATGACCATAGTACAGAAGTCAAAACAATTTCAAATTATTATTATTTTATTTTTTTTGAAGAAACTGGAGCTTAGGTTCTTCTGCTCCTTTGGGCCTAGGCACCAAGACCAGCCCTTTCCCCCCAATATGGCAGATTCAAAATATGTCCTAGACAGATAAAGAAGCAAAGTTAACAAATGACTCTTTCAATCTACACTAGGGAACCCTGAACATCTGCATATTATTTTTTCAAAGAAAAGAAGAAAAAAGAAGGTTGTTTTCAAACTAGAATAGAATTGATCAAGATATAGGATACTTCAAAATACAAAAGGGAATCTTGTTTGTAACTACTGGAGAGGTGCATGTACATAGAACAAGGGCACCAAGAATTTACTTAAAATCAGTTCCTTCTGGGAAGACAGCAAGCCATAGAGGATCCTCTGAATTAGTGAAAGTTGAAAGCATTTGACGCATGACTGGTTCATCAATTTCCCACTTTCTCTCTACTGGAATGAACTCCAAAATATGAAATCCCCAACCAAAAACAGGTAATTTCATCAAACTGCTTTTAAGGACATATTTTATGTAGCCCAGACACCCCTTCCGCATCGCAAGATCCCACAGGTACATCCAATCAACTTCTGTCCTGTGGTTGGCGATGAGTAAGACACGCTCCCTTGGAGGAACAGTTTCTCCCGAAAAAATAACTTCAGTCTTGTTTATCTTTTCAAATAAGAAGGGCCATAAAGATAGCCAAATACCGAAAAGGATGGATATTGCTTTCCGACTGTAGTGTATGGTTAAAGAGCGCAACATGATGGCCAGGGGACCAAAATACACCAAAAACATAAACGCAGTTGAAAGAAGAATCACTAAACACATCAAACCCCTAAGAACCCTAAGAGGAGTCAAAGGCCGGTGCTTTAAGCCATAACCAGGACTGAGGACAGGACAGACTTCCATCTTCTACCAGAAACTTTACAAGCTTAAGACCTCATTCCTCATTGTCCCTGCAACATTTACGCAAGATAATATTGCTTTTAGTAACTTGAGATTAAGATGGCCCATATGACAGAGTTAAACAAAGCAAACAGAAAAAACGCAAGGAAAAAGAACAGACTAAGACAAACCAGAATGTTCTTTACCTTGATGGTCAAGAGAGAGGGAAAAATAGAGCCAGCAGTGCACATGGTCCGGTTCGGTCTGAATGCCAACCGAAACCGACCGATATTTTTGGTTCCTTAGAAATAAGAACCGGAACCGAACCGTTAATGCAAGGAATCGAACCGAACCATTTTTTTTGGTTCGGTTCCGGTTCCTACTATTGTTTTTTTTTAAAATAAAAAACGACAAAATATAATATAATTATAAACTATGATTTTTTTTTTAGTGATTATAGTCATTTACCATGACATTATAGGTAAGATGCAAGGATTACAGAAAATGAGAAGCAAAAAAAAGTACAAATTGTATTTCTTTAATAGTAAATTAGACTTAGTAGTTGCTGGAACAAAAACTGTAAAAGCACACTACTTCAGTTTAGCTCTGCAATTCAGTTTGACAATAATTGCAATCTGTAATATACTAATATACACAATACATATTACATATAACTTAGGGTCGCAAGCAATTAACTCCATGTACTTTTGATATACGGCGTATAACCCCTGTCATATCGATATATTGCATATACCTTTAAATATTAAAAATAACTAATCCTTTTATAAGTAGTATAGATAAATAATTATTTAATATAAAATAAGATATTATAATTTAGTTTAAAAAAATATATTATTGATATAAGATATTACGGTTTACTTTAAAATTATATATTATTAATATAATTGTTAACCACCATCTACTCTAAAAGCTTAAGCTGTTAGAGAGGGTGTAACTTAAATATTTATATCCTTCAACACGCCCCCTCACGTGTGGTCTTCTTTTGATCCAACACGTGAAAATACAATTTTCAAGAAAGGGTGGCAGTGAGGTTTTGAACACGAGACCTTTGTGCTCAGATATCATGTTAACCACCGTCTACTCTAAAAACTTAAACTGTTAGAGAGGGTGTAACTTAAATATTTATACCCTTCAACAATAACTATTTTAAGATATATATGAACAATAACAGATTGGACCGGATTATTAAAAATCAAAATCAGAACCGATTCGTAAATAATAATAATTATTCTATATATATATATATATATTTGTCATATATATATTCTTTTGTAGGGTTCCAATTGTGAATACACCAAACCCTTATTCTGCTCCCTTGTCCCTTCTATTCTTATTTTTTTTCATGTCAGTCATAGTATCCCAATATTCCCAATTGGATACAAAGCCAAGGTTTATTCGGGATTAGAGAAGGAAGTCTTCATTAGAGGAAAGAGATTTGGAAGAGAATTGGAGTAGTGGGTTTGAGACATACACACCTATATGTATATGTACAAAGGGTTGTGATATAGAAAAGTGATTTTATGGTCATTTTACAATATTATTTTAAAAAAATATATATATTAAGGGTATTTTAAACATTGGACTCATCTGGTGATGTTAAATGGAAAACAGGTGCAAACCCTTTTTGATACTATAGGGGGTTAATCGCACTATATTGATACTACAGGGGGTTAATCGCTCGAGACCCAATAAAGGGTAATATCGGAATTTCATATTTATAAATGTCATGTGCAAAGGGTAATATGGGAATTTCACATTTTCACGGCCAAAAAATGCCAGGACGATGACCGGTAGGGGGCAAAACGCACCATTTTTAGAAACTCATGGATTTATATACACAAAATTAAACTAGAGGGGGTTTTTCGCACAAATAGAGGGCTTTTTTCGCACAAATAAAGGGGGGTTTTCGCTGATATCCCTATAGCTTATATAACTTTTATATTATATATATCACTTATATAAGTTAAATTATATTAATTAAAAATATATAATAAAAAAAACCGATTCGGTTTTTAGGTAGTTAAGAACCGGAACTGAACCCAAAAAACCGGTTCTTGAATTTTGAGAACTGGAACTGAACCGAACCATCCTGGAACCGAACCGAACCGCCGTTTCCGGTTCGATCCGGTTATTCGATTTTGTGTGCAACAACTACTAAGTCAAATTTACTATTAAAGAATTCCGGTTCCACAAGATGGCAACGCTTTGCACATCTACAACTAACACAAGATACAATAAAATGAATTCGAGAAAACAAAAAATAAAGAAAATAAAAGAAGAGGAAAAAATGGCACAAAAAATATCAAGGAGTACAGGCGAAGAACAGCTCCACACAGAGATAAAGATATCCAACATAGGATCATAGGATAAGCATTAGAAAAATATTTTTGAAAAAATGGCCCATCAGAGTGGCATCAATCAAATCTTGCTATACAATGTTAGTCAGCTCGGATATTCAATTATAAGGAACTGCATAAGAAACTTCTAAATCGAGAAGCAACAGGAAAACTATTTGGATAATTAACATATCAGCGTACGATGTCCAGCAAGTCAAAGGCAGTTGTTAATATCATGCCATCAGGAGTAATCCTAAGATCCTTATGGTACAAGTTCGAGCTAACAAGGTTATGGACTCGAGTTCGCTTAGTGAGCAGGCAATTTGTACAAAACAAATACTACAATTCAGGTTCTTTCAGTCTTGCCTCCAGCATCTCACATAATCGGGAACGCGACTAGGTAATAGCTTTTTTCTAGTTTTCACACAGAAGCCTCATCTTTTCGCCCACTTGTTGATCGTTCTTTTATTTCATTCTCTAATAAGGTATCCAACCACAACCTTCCACTTTTGCGAATACTCATCTAAAAGATGATTGTCTCCAACCTCATAAGAGATGCACTTCTACCGTGTTATTGGGAATTTTCAATGTCATCCTCCCTAATAAAACTTGTAAAATGTCAATGCTGAAGTTTAACAATGCATATTATAGCAAGTATATACAATTGTCTGTCTGATATTTAATCATCATGACGACTCGGAAAATTAAAGGTCAACCAAAAGCCATCACCACTTGAAATGAGCCAATCAATGCTACATGGCAACTCACATAGTGAATATCACATGATAAAACAGAGGTTGCTACTGTTCCACGACAAGATTCTGGTCTTACCACAATATTAAACTTCCAAAATTAATAATGAACCATCCTTCGAGTCTACAGTTAACCAGCAACAAATTTTCCATGTTCTCTCTGTTGGGTAACTAAGAAAAGCAAAAATTGAGAAGAAAAGAAAGTTCTTAACCAAATTTTTAATGTTCTATTGGTTTTCGATAATTGGAAGACTCAACTCAAACAAGCCTAACAAGAATATGTTACTGTATTTTTCCTAAATAGATTGGAAGCCAAAACCTTCTTGCAAATATATCAACAAAAAGTAAAGCAACATCCCTGTTCACGACTATTATAGTTATATTCCACTTGTAACAAGATACGAATTAGTTGAATAAATGCCACAATGACTATAATGGTTAGAGTTTGCCTGTAACAAAATACAAATTGAATAAATTCCACCACTGTGGTAGCATAAAGTTCACCATTAATAGTGGTGAAATTCACGGACAGCAGCAAGGTGATTCCCTTTAGACACTCATTTTGAAATTGCACACACAACACTCAAAGTTAGTTCACATTACCAATTTATCTTGAACAATGCTAGCCTCACAAATGGAAAAGGAAATAAAGGTCATATATATTGTACAAAAAAGACCCAAACACAGAGCATTCATAATCAATGCATTATTCTCAGGAATCTAATAGTCTCAACAAATGTAAATTCATGATAGTATTAAAATTCTAAGCACCTGCATTGGAGTCAAAAACTACACATTCGGATCCAAATAAGGACAATACCAAAGAATATATGTGTGTGTGTGCGTGCGATAGTAAAAGTCCAAAAACAATCACCTTATGGTATCTGAGAAAACAGGAGAAACAACAGGAAAATATATCTTCGAATCCCGCAACAATTTCAATTTTAACCTGCTAAAAGATTCCGATAAATTTCATTCTTTCCCCTACGAAATCTGAGTCACCAAACGGCCACAAAAGATTACTTTATTTCGATTTAGAACATATAAATATGTATATATATATATATGTAATATGTAGATGATGATGTACCTGCTTATGTGGAAAGCGAAACGGTAGAGGTTGCTTGGCTTTGCGTCGAGGCTATCTAACAGAATAAGATGGCCAAATATATATATAGATATGTGATATACACATATGTATTTAATGCCAAATAGAACATTCAGCAAGCGAATAGGAGTATTGATTAGCTGCGAGCACGCTCACCACAAAATTACAACACTCTTTTGATCTCCCCACAAAATATATTTACTAATTACTAAATTTCAATAAACTATATATTATTGATAAAAGTCAATGTAATATTTATTTTTTCTATAGAATTTTTATTTTTTAATTTACTCTTTGTTATTTATATATTAGAAATTTTCACACCACAAGTTCCATTCTTTTGGACTTCCCACTAAATCTATCAAATACTACTCAATTCAACTAAATTATATATTCACATCAAATACAAAATTATTTTTAACTTCCAACGAAATACTCTCTCCGTCCCAATTTAAGTGTCCACATTCACTATTCAATCCACTCCAAAATAAGTAAAGTCAATATCACTTTATTTGGTCAATTTACCAATTTACCCTTCAATCATTTAAGTTATAAAATATCTAAACTACAAACATCACATTAATTGGTGGGACCAAGGATAAATTTGGTTTTTCATTCACTGTCACACCAATAAAAGTCATCATCTCAAAAAGTTGGATTCCTTAAAATGGACTTATAATTTGGGACAGAGGGAGTATCAAGTATTCTAAATCCCACTAAACTATACCCTACTTAAAAATTTAAAGCAATATTTATTTTTTTTTTTGTTTACTGTTGTTACTTATCTAAATAAATAGGAGTATACCTATTTATACTTTAATGTTACAAAACTTTTTTGAGTTTCCCACTAAAATTAGTAATAATTATTACATAATATTGAATAACGAATATAATTATATTATCAAATACCACTAAAATTGAGTATTATTGCTAATATAAATACTATTTATAAAGAAATATAATTTTTTTATAGGTTTATAAGAAATAATATATATGTTAGAATATATGTTATAAGGTTTGTAATACTTATAATGGTTATTAGTTAAAACTCTTTAGGATTTTTTTTTATTTTTTATGTAAAATATCTATATGGTAATCTATTTAGAATTAAAAGCAGTAATTAAAATTTATTTTATTATCAATTTAATAATTTTATTGTTGATGAAATATTTTTAGTGCTAAAATTTACTTTTAAATAAATTTTTCACTTTGATATTTTTGAATTTTGTATTTAAAATAAAATTGTATTTATATATTGCATGTCTTATTTATTTATTGTAATTTTTTTATGGTTTAGTGGGGTAACGTGTAGATTTTAATCGATGGATAATTTGAACATTTTGCATGCAAATTAGAATAATTGAAGACACTAAAGTTATTTTATGCCTCCAAAGGATGTCATTGCAATAAATACAAACCTCGAGGGACGTTAGGACTACACTCTCCTTGACCGATATCTAGGTGGAATTAACCAAAACCTAAGGGTGTTGGTGATTGTGGGTGCTGCATCACTCTTATTTTTTTTTATGTAAAAATATAATTGGTGATTAACGTCGATATCAATTAGGCGTGAGTTTTAATATTGGTTGTTCAAATTAGTAATAAAATTAAATGAGGAATGCTAATTACAATCCAAATGCCACTCTCTCCATTACATATCACTACAAAAGTTTATCGTTTTAATTATTTTACAAACTTTATACAACCCTTCATCACTTTATAAGTAACAATGTCCTCCTACAATCAATATTTGTTTGATATGAAGGGTAAAAATTGACTTTATATTTTTATTTTTTAGTGGTTAAATTGAAAAAAATAATTGCAATTTACATGAGGAAACAACAAATAAATAAATGATCATGCATATATTGTATGGAATATTCTTTCTAACGTCTTAACATATTTTTATTTTTTAAAAAACTATTAATAATTAAATTAATAACTAGAGAGAGGTAGAGAAATAATAGAATCTCCCCCTCCACATGCAAATTGGCTAAAGATTAATTTAATTTACACCCCTCAAGTTGGACAATCTTTATTTATACCCCTTATTTTTTAAACTCACATCATTTACATCCCTTATACTTAAATTATCCTTAAACTAATTCGTTTATAGTAAAATATTTAAAAAATACCTAAAAAATAAATTTAACTGGTAGTTCGAAATACTTTTTACCCTTTTTTTTTATTTCGAAAAGATTAGTTCAACAAACACATTTTGGCATAAATAAAAAAAAAGTAGGGTAAAATATTTTTTTCAAAAAATAAAAAATAAATTAATTCCAAAATAATATTTTTCAAACTACCAGTTAAGGTAAAATATCAAAAAATAGGGTAAAAAATATTTCGGCATTATATATATATTTAAAAAAAAACATATTTTACCCTACCTTTTCTATTTATGCCAAAATGTGTTTGAGGGACTAATTTTTTTCATTTTTTATTTTAAATATTTTACTATAAATGAATTTATTTTTTGAGTTATGCCAAAATAAAAAATTAATGTCTTGTCTGGATAATAAAATATGATGGTAGTAAACCTTGTTTCCAAACACTATATATCTCAAGTTTGAAGGTAATTTAAGTATAAGGGGTGTAAATGATGTGAGTTTGAAAAAAATAAGGAATATAAATGAAGATTATCAAACTTGAGAGATGTAAATTAAATTAATCATTTACCAATTTAATGAGGGAGGGGGAGATTGATTAAATTGTAAAGCTTAGGGGGTTATTTGATAGGTCCTGATGATTTAGTAAAATCTTAGGGAGTTTTGTGATAATAGCCCTTAAAATATATATATATTATTAGTTTTATATATATATATATATTATTAGTTGTGGCATAGTATATATATATATATATTATTAGTTTTATATTATTATTTGGAAGCGCGTTGGAAAATTGTACCGAAGCTGTAGAAATTCCACGTTCCAAGGTTGAAAGATACAAAAGAAGCTTCGTTGCACCAATGCAAACTTGTAACTTGGACCTGTGGATTTGCCCTTTCTTGTTTAGACAAGGAATGAAAATTCAAGGTGACGACCACGATGATGTAGCATTACAATGCATGCCACAACCCTAAAACCCTTCCAATGGAAATAAACAACTTCAATAAAAGGAACTGTTACAATTAATAGTTATACATTGGCATAAAATTCCTTTCTAAAGGAGAAGGTGCAAGGTACAATTCTTCTCAAGAGTGTTGTAATGTTTATTTACAACAACACTTTGGAACTTTCTTAAAATAAATTTAAACGTAAAACATAATATATATATATATATATATATATATATATATTTATAAAAGCAAAAGAGAAATGAATGTGAAAACCAAATGCATGCTCATCAACTATATATCCTTAACTTTGCCATTTGTCTCTAAAGAAGATGAAGATTTAATTTTAGAGAAAAAAGGAACATCCCTTTTGTTAGGCAAATGCATCTTGACATAGAAGTTGAAGAACATGAAGAAAGTAACAGCATTAAGCACAAAGTGGAGCAGCCCAGCCCCACCCTCAATTCCACCACACCCACCCTTGAAGAAATGCAACAAAATAGCACCAACATGACACACCAAATTGCAACTCAATAACAACATCTGAATATTGATCACAATACCCGAATAGCTTGGACCGGATAATCCGAGTTCGGCCCAGAATCCGTACCCGAAAACCATGACATACATGAGACTCACACACAGAATGGTGAACACTTGAAAAGACTGAGAGAACTCCAGCCACAGAAAAGAGATGCAGATGAAAATAGAGTCATAGAAGAGCTGGAAACCAGGCAATGTACGACGCCGTAGGATGATGAAGAATGTGCGGAGAGTTTGGAGGAAGCGAGAGAGGTAGAAGACGTATGACCAGAAAAATACGCGCCCCGAGGAGCGCGTGCCCAGTGGGAAGCAGAGCAGCCACTGGAATGGGGTTTTGGACCGCCGCCAGAGCCACCGTGTGTCGCGGATCTCGGCCGCGGCGGAGAAGAGGGCGCCCGCGAAGGTGACAGCGGAGATGAGGGCCATGGCCAGGCTGTGGAGGGCGGGGATGCGGCCAAGGGGGACTTGGCGGCTGCGCCGGCGGTAGAGGAGGGGAAGGACCAGGTGGTGGAGGAAGACGGCGGCAGCGATGTAGGCGGAGATGGAGGTGAGGAGGAAGGACCAGGTGGAGCCCCATAATTGGGTGTCGTTCCACCGGAATCTGACAATGTTGGGGTGTTCCGATAGCCAGTATATCATGCTCTGCATCACGGTTGGGCCCATATTTTAGTACTCGTTTTGGGGGGTTGTTGCTTTGAAATTGGAGAGACAAAACCAAACCAGGAGTTTCGAATATTATGGGGTGCAAAAGATAGACAATGAATGAGGTAGAGAGAGATTAATGAATGAACTGCTAATACATATATATATATATACATATACATATATATATATATGTCTGTATGCAGCAAGATTTCAGAAAAGAGGGGTGGAGAAGATAGCTAGACTTTTTGAGTCTGGTTATGAAGTTTTCACATCATAATAGCAGACCTTCTAGAAAGAGGGGGAAAAGGTATGACTAATTTAGTTTATGTCAGAAATAATTGAACAAGTATATCCTCTCTCTCCATCCCAAATTATACGTCTATATTGGGATGACTTTATTATATTTTGGAAATAAAATATCACTTGTTATAATAATTTATGGTGTATATGTTTTATAACATTGAATATTAAATTAATAAATTAGTCAAATAAAGTGTTTTTGATTTTTAAAAAATGAACACTTATTTTAGGACAAGTAAAAAAGAAAAGTAGACACTTATTTTGGGATAAATGAAGTATTTTTTACCCAAATTGTAACCAACTACTCCCTCCATCCCACAATAGTTGTCCAATTTGAACTTTTTAATATTTTATTGATTTAGATTGACTAGTGTGCAATTTTCAATTTTGCCCTTAATGATATAGTATTACGGTGGAATCTAGTATTTGTTTAAAACTAGTATAAGAAGGATAGTTGGGGAAAGTAGAAGGTTAAATTACATTAGAATTCGAACTGGACAAATATTTTGGGACAAGTAAAATTGCAATAGTGGACAACTAATATGGTACAAGGTAGTATTTCTTTGTAACACTTTTTTGGCACTCAGACATCTTTTTGTATATCTAGTCGTAACTCAAAAGAGTCAAAAATAAATTTACAGACATATCGAAATATATTCTAACTGTGAATGATAGATGTGGTTTGCAAATGATTACACGAGTTTTTAATAGTCTGATTATTGGAAGAGCCACGAGAGTTAGAGTTGCAGAAAGAAAAAAATAATTAAATAAAAATATTTCACAGAAGAACAAGTTTTGTGAGTATGAAATATGAGGAGCCAAACAGATTTCCTACTTTGAATAGTTATCCAATATCTTTTGCAAGTATAATAGATAATAGATTTCTTCGAAGTCTAAAATTGCCTAAAAGAAATGTTCTAGACTTCTACTACTTAAACATTCAACTGTACCACCATATTCATTTGTCAAACTATTGAATTGAACCGTCATTTTCTATAAAGCATGAGGCTGCATATATATATATATATATATATATATATATATATGTTTCGTGCGAGACTTCTTCATGTCAAAAGTCCAAACACACATCTGTACTTCTAGACCATTGCAAAACTCTCGATGAACTGTATGTATCATTGCTGACATTCTATGGTATCATCAGACTTTAACTACTAATAAACTCAAATCTTTAATTTTGCGTAATTGGAAAATGAGATGATTAAAGAACTTCTATTTAATAAATAAAAGGGTAAAGGGCAAAAAATCCCCCTGAACTTTTGCAATTTTGCAACTAACCAGCCCCCAACTTTCAATTTGAAAATATAGCTATATTTTGAAAATGTCAAATGGCATAAGATACTTTACGAGGATATACTTCTCCAGAAGAAATGGAGACACGCACTAAAATCCCGCTATGGTGGAGCTGTTACCTTACTCCATTTACAGATCACATGTATCTGTAAACCAAAAACACTGTGACTCTTGAGGCATCTGAAAACCCTTGTTTAGTTTTCATTCGCATTGCTGAATAAAAATAAAAGAAGTTTCAAATTTACGAGGTCCCAGAGAAGAAATGCAACTCTTTTCAAGTTAAAAGTATATTGAAGTTCACAAGAGTGCAGGTTTTAAGTTCTGGGAATACCTAATTGACTAGAGTTTAAACTAAAGCGGTAGAGGTAACTAAAATTGATGACTAGTTTTAACTAAACAATGTATCTCATGCTCGAAAGAAATGCAACGTGAATAAGCATCTAAGTGGACAAGTTTTCCAGCAATAAGCAGACCTTCAAATGGATTCCAGCTCTGTAAATTCCTTGGGGTTCAATGTTTTGCAGCATCATTAAAGAGCATTTAGCACCATGTTATTCCTACTGCAAGCAAAACAGTACCAAATTAGCGCAAATGAAAGGAGAAAAGTTCTTCCATTAAATCCTTATATTAAGCATGGACTGAAAAGAACAATATCTGCAGAACCATTAAATGCTAGATTACTGCATGAAAGAAATTTTCTGCTATTTAAATATCAGAATCTTACCTCAAAAAGGTACACCATGCATCACCTACACTAGAAAATAAGCATTACCTTATGGAGAAATCATACTGAAGATGATTATGAGTCGTGATCAGAATGCACCACCAATTTACCTTCTGGATCTCCTCTGACAAATGGGCTCAACTGAGGTTTCAAAGAGGAACTTTTGAAAGTATAATGTAACTTCGAGTCTGAAATGGGGGAAAGAACATGCAGGACCCGAGTAGTTACCCCATATTTTACTTGAGAATACCTGTAATATTGAAACAAATGTACTACTAAATACACTGCGGTTTACCTGGCCTTAATGCAGAAGTCGAACTCAATTTTGTCTATCGATTCATGAGGATGCCCACTTAAGAACAGAGGCTACGGCCAGACTGCAGATCATTCCATTAACAAATCAATCCTCTCAAAGATCTCTTTAATCACCAAATGTACATAAAACATACAGGTTCACACACGTTATACACACAAGGAATTCTTTATAGACCAAGGACACCTTTAAATCTCCCTGTCTCTCACAGAATAGCACCACAGATGATAGCCTGGTTTGTATAAGACCATAAAGCTTGGAGATCTTATGTGCATCTCCATAATTAAAGGAAACCTTGGACCAATGTTCCATTTGTCACGAGGTTAAAGCCAACATCTCTTCCATCATTGAATCCAAAAGCTTCACAGTTTCTTCACTATCACATTGCTTAAAGAGACTATATATAAAAGATCTGTAGGTAACAAAGGAAGGAGCAATCCCTTCTTCTATCATTTTGTCTTTTAGTTTAAGGGCTCCAGCAGTATTCCCTGTCTTACAATGTCTATCTATCAAAGTATTATAGGTAATGACATTGGGAGATAAACCTTTGAAGTTCAGTTTCTTAAAAAGCTTTAGTGCTCTATCCATATTTCCTAATTTACACAAGCCACTAATAAGGGCATTGTATGTAGTGATGTTTGGAGCAAGACCCTTTTCCAGCATCTCATCCCGTAAGTTGAAGGCATCATTCACATTACCAGAAGCTAAAATACCATGGATTAGGGTACAGTATGTAACATTGTCCGGAATAAAATTTCTCTGTAACAAAGCTGAGATGGCTTTTCTTGCATCATCCACCTTCCCAGATTTGCAAAGCCCTAAAATAGCAATGTTGTACACAATGTTGTTGGGCAAAAGAGAACTTTTATCACTTTCATCAAGGGAATCTGCAATTTTCTGAACCTCTAACAGTCTTGTACTAGACTCGATGGGCTCTTCAGAACATTTACTGTCTAGAGCAAGATCAAAATCCACTATCTTCTGCAACAACATATTTGCTTCACCGATTCTTCCAAGCCTGTATAGGCCACTGACAATTGTGCTAAATATAACAATATTGGGAACTAAACCCTTTTCAATCATCTCAAAATATGCACCAATAGCTTTATCCAACATCCCTTCTTTGCACCAACCAGCAATAAGGGCTCCATAAGTGACAATGTTCGGGCTTAAGCCCCTGATCTGCATCTCGGCAAGTAGGTCAGGCACTTTGTTTAGTTTCCTTGCTTTGAAGAGTCCACCAATAAGTGAGTTATATATTTCAATGGAAGGAGAAATTGCTTCACTTTCCATGACATCCTTAACTTTAAAAGCTCGTTCAATATTTCCAGACTTACAATAACCATTACTCAGGGTTCTATATGTTATTCCATCAGGCAAACAACCTAGCTCCTTCATCTTGTCAAAAATATCCTCCGCTTCACCCATCTTCCCCATCCTACATAAACCATTGATCATTGTATTAAAAGTGATCCTACTTTTTGTGAATCCCCTTGCTAGAACATGTTTCCACAACATTAAAGCCCCTCCAGGATCTCCCATCTTGAAAAATCCATCAAGCAAAATACCATACCCAATCTCATCAGGATAGATAGCTCTCTTCAGCATCAAGCGCCAAAGCTGCAGGGCATTGTCAAAGGCACCAGCATGGCACAAACCTTTCAGAAGAGTGTTATAAGTTACAACAGTGGGTTCAATACCTTCAAGGACCATCTTGTCGCAAAGCTTGAAAGCTTCAGTCATGCAACCTTGTCTACAATACCCATTAACTAGAGTATTGTAGCTATAAGAATCTGGTTTCAGTTTCCACTTGACCATACGCATCAACACCCCCTCTGCTTTACCGACTTGACCAATTTTACAAAACCCATTAATCATGGAATTGCAAATGAACAAATTCATCTTAAATCCTGATCCCAACATCTCCTCCTGCTTCCCAACTGCTTCATCCAATCTGCCAGCTCGACAATACGCATCTATCAAAACACCATAAACATGCTCATCCACAGGAAACAATGGTTTCTCCTTCATGGCGCGAAGCAGCTTTTCCGCTTCATCCATCTGGTGCTGTTTGCAATAACCCTTAATCAGCAAAGTATACGTAATCACATTCCGCAGAATTCCCTTTCCCTCCATAAGCCTCAACACTTCAATAGCTCCTTTCACATCTCCCATCTCAACACACCCATTAATCAGACTATTATAAGTCACCACATTCGCTTCCAAACCCCTATTCTCCATTTCTTTCACAAACTCCAGAGCTTTACCCACTCTACCATCTTTACAATACGCATTCACCATTATAGTAAAACTGTATACATCCGCAACAACCCCAATCCTTGTCATCTGATCATAAACACAAAAAACAGTCCTGAATTCACCCCTTTTCACCAAATTACTCAACAAACTGTTACAGGCTAGCGTGGTCGGTACACGCCCACACTTGCCCAAATAATCGAACACATGGAGTGCATTCTTTGTCAAACCGTTCTCTGCATAGACCTTCAAGATCATATCGAAAACAGTTGGCGAAAAGCTATATTCTCTATAAACCCTAACAAGTTCATCCCAAACTAAGAAAAATGAGTTCTGGGTCTTAGAAATTACCGCCAGTTCCTTCAAATACGACCTGGTTTCATCGAAAAATCGACCTCTTGATAATATATGAACAATTCTACAGTATGATTTGACGTGGGGTCTGAAGTTTTTCTGTTGGGAAGCCAATTTGAAGAACCCTAGACACACGTCTGGGTTCAACCTAAGTTTCCGAAGAACGGCGTTGACGAGGTCATCGGAGAAATCGAAGGAGAGATTAGTGATGGCATTGTACCGCCGAAGAATGAGAAGGCGACAGATCCGATCAAGCAATTCGGGTCGGTTCAGCTTGGACTCGTCTCGGAGCTTCCAACGAAGAAGGGTTGATGATGCGTGGATTGATCTGTGGTGATGTATGAGAGAGAGGAGACGATAACAAGTGTATCTAAGCATTCTGAAGTAACTAGACCAGTTGCCCCATGTCCATTATAGCAACTAGTGCACATTTTCATTTCAAAATTTATGAACATTTATTCAGTCTTATTTGATTACACTCACTACCTTATTCTATTGATAAACTATATGAATATATTATTTAAATAAATACTATAATTATTACTATTTTTTTTTTTAAGTAGGTAAGTTTATGTTACTATTTAAATATATATATATATATATTATAAAGATAATGTAATGAGAAATAAAAAGTTTAACAAGAAATTATAAAGCAGACTTTTAGGATGAGTTTGTCCTTGCTTATAAAATTTAGGATTATTCCCACCGACACCCCTCAAAGAGACCCTAATTTCACACGGACCCCCTCGATATTGAATATTTTCATATGGACCCCTCTGACAAACGGTCGTTAGGTTTACTGACGTTTTATTGTGAAATTACTAATTTGCCTTTCGATATATATTTAAAAAAAGGTAAATTGCAGTAGCACCCCCTGAAGTTTCACTTATTACATTAGGGTAATATATAAAATAAAAATTACCTATATGCCCAAAATATATATATATATATATATATATTACGAAAAAATATATATATATATTAGAAAAAATATATAAATTATAAAATTCAAAAATAATATATAAAATTTGAAAGAAATATTTAAAATTCAAAAATATTATATAAAATCTGAAAATGCAAAAACAATATAAAATTAAAAAAAAAAAATTTGAAAAAAAAATATATAAAAAGGGGAAAAATATATAGATTCAAAAAAATATTTAAATTTCAAAAAATATACCTAAATTATAAAGTTCAAAAATAATATATAAAATTTGAAAGAAATATTTAAAATTCAAAAAAAATTGTATTAAAATTTCAAAATATATATAAAATTCGAAAAAATATATTTTAAAATTTGAAAAATATTATAAATTGGAAAATATATATAATATTAAAAATATATATAAATTTTGAAATTTTTTTTTTTTCAAAAAAACATATTAAATTTCGAAAATAAATATAAAAATCGCAAAAAACATAAATATTTTGAAACAAATATATAAAATTTTTAAAAAAATATAAAATTCAAAAATATATTAAATTTCGAAAAAATTATAAAATAGAAAATAAATATAAAATAAAATATATATATAAAATTTGAATTTTTTTTAAAAAAACATATTAAATTCAAGACAATATATAAAATTAAAAAAACCATATAAAATTCAAATAATATATATTAAATTTTGAAAATAATTATAAAATTCGAAAAAAACATAAAAAATTATAAAATTTGAAAATAAATATAAAATTCAAAAAATATATATATTAAATGTAAAAAAAAAATACTGAATTCAAAAAGAAATATAAAATTAAAAAAACATTTAAATCTCTCTCTCTCTCTCTCTTTCTCTCTCTCTCTCTCTCACACACACACACACACACACAGTGCCACAGACGCACACACCACTACCACACAGACACACATATATATATATACACACACACATATATATAGATCTATACATATATATATAGATCTATACATATATATATACACACATATATATATAGATTTATACATATATATAACAGCATCTATATATATATATATATATATATATATATATACGGGTATAACAGCTATATACATATACGGGTATATATAGCAACATATATATATATGAGTATGCAATATATACAATCCCATCTTCAATCTCTCTCCCAATTTCCCACTTCCAATCTCTCTCTATATATAAATTAGGATTAGGGTTTTGGGATGCCCAAATTAAAGAAGAAGAAGAAGGATATGCAAGTTATTTTATATTATTTTGAGGGCAAAATAGACAATTCACAGGTTGGTTAACGACACAGTTTAACGGCGTGGAGACGGAGGGGGTCTTTGTGGGACAAAATTCAAATTTGAGGGGGTCTGAGTGGGAATAGTGAATATCAAGGGGTCTATGTGAGATTAGGATATCTTTGAGGGGGTGTCAGTGGTATTTACCCTAAAATTTATTAGTTTTATGAAGTTATTTATAAAAGGTGTTCATCATATTTTTTTCGATCCGAGACATTCACATCGATTAATTCACGTAATTCTTGCAAAGCGATTCTCCCACATGAATCTGATAAGACTCAATTTATGTATATCTATGGTAGCGGCCATAACACATTAATTGAAACAAGTAGAAATCGACAATGACACTTAATACTCCCTTTGTCCCAATTTATAAGGTCTTTTTGGGGAATCCAACTTTTTAAGATGTTGTATTGGTAATGAATAAAATATTAATTTTATCCTTGATTCCACCATAATGATGTGATGGTTTATTGTATAGATGATTTATAATTTCAATGCATAAAGAGTAAATTAGTAAATTGATATGATAAAGTGTTTTGATTTTTAAAATGAAATATTTATTTTGGGATGAAAAAAATAATAAAAATAGATAATTATTTTAGAACGGAGGGAGTACTTCTTTTAGGCACGCACATAATTTGAAGTCTTTTCTAACTCGGTTAACTAGTCAAGTTATTTGACTTTATTACCAATTGTCATTTATGGCTGGTTGCTTGGTTTTGGATCTTAATATTTGAGCAGTTACCAAATGGAAAAGCGAACCTAATAATACCACGTTGAGGAATAGGTCAACCTTCAACAACCCAATTTAACTTCGGCCCTGATTAGTGATTATTCAACTTTTTCCCTTCATTTCTGATTGTATATTCTTGTCACTGGGAGGGAGGGAGTGGCACATAGCTAACAAGCTCATTTTAAAATGGCCTTGACCAGTTCTATGTGGGCCAAGACCATGTTCTGGTTCTAATCTAATACCAGATCAACAAATTTTTTTTAATATTTATGCAATTGAAGTGGTCCTAACCCGGTAACTAATGAAGCACCCGAACTGATTTTCGTTTTGGGCTAATATTTTATTTTGGAGTACACTGGCTTCCACTGGTCATGGCCGGTCCGGGATCAACATATACTATCATATATTCACAATCATAATTCAACAACATCACATTACTGATTGATTGCATATGAAACGGATCATGCCAAGAATCCAAAAAATAAATATTCACCAGACACAAGGGTCCATGCTATGCTATGCTATGCTATGCTAGAAGAAAATGTCACCAAAATCTTGCCAAACAAGTCAAACAAGATACGCATCAACATTCTCAACTATTATTATAATCCTTAGAACGCGTTTATGATGATATTCCCAGCAACAACACAGACCTCTTTTAAATATCATCCTCTCCATTTCCAATTCAATTCCCCGGAAAAATAAGCCATCATGAATTGGGTTCTCCTCAGTTTGTTCATACACTCTTTCCTCACTTCATTTTCCCAAGCTCAACAAGAATATTCAGCAAACTCGGTGCTGGATTGCAACAACAAAGATGAAACAAAACCTTCTCCGGCTTTCCTCTACGCCTGCAATGGTCAAGAAACCTCTTGCAAGGCCTTTCTAATCTTCAAATCTCAACCTCCCTATGATTCAGTTCCTACCATTTCAACTCTCACATCCTCAAACCCAATGGAGCTTGCTAGAGTCAATAATGTGAAGGGGCTAGCAGTTTTCCCAACAGACAAGGAGGTTATTGTTCCTGTCACTTGCTTCTGTTCAGAGCAGGGGAAGTACTACCAAGCCAATACCACTTTTTTCATCCCAACAGACACCCAAACCTATTTCACAATAGCAAATTACACATATCAAGGATTATCTACCTGTGATTCCCTCAAGCGCGCGAATCCTCAGAGTGAGTTCAGAGTGCAGCACGGTCTTCAGTTGCAAGTTCCTCTTCGATGTGCTTGTCCTACTCGGAATCAAACTGCAATTAGTACAAAGTATCTACTGACTTACCCAGTTAGCTGGGGTGATCATATTCATGGTCTGGGCGAGAGGTTTCATGTTAGTGCAAAGAGTATTCTCGATGCTAATGGGTTTTCAGTGGAAGATCCTACTCTTTTTCCTTTCACAACCATTCTGATTCCTCTCCCAACTGAACCTCTAAGTTCACAAACCATAGTTCACAGTCATGAACCAGAAATTTCACCTCCAACTACTTCCAAGGCCAGGCACATAAGACTCAAAAGGGATTTTAATGTTGGTGTTGGAATTGCAGCAGGTTGTTCCCTGCTAGTCATTGGTGCCATTGTGGTAGCTATCTTCTTGTTTCGCAAGAAGAGAACACAAGGCACTACTGGGAATAATACGCAAGGGAAGAGGAAATCTGTATTGTCCAAAGACCTCCTTTCTGAAATTGCTAGCTTTGATCGTGTTCTCAAAGTGTTTACATTCAAGGAACTACAGAAGTCTACAGAAAATTTCAGTTCCAGGAGTAGGATAAAGGGTTCTGTGTACCGTGGGGTGTTCAGCAGAGAAACACTGGCGATTAAAAGAATGACGGTCGATGTATCCATGGAAGTGAACATTCTGAACAAGATCAACCACTTCAATCTGATAAAACTTCATGGTGTCTGCAGAGATCATGGCGATTTCTACCTTGTTTTTGAGTACATGAGGAATGGTTCTCTTAGGGAATGGCTTCAGAAGAAAAGCACCAACAACAGAGGGGGATGGAGTCAGAGGATTCAGATTGCCCTGGATGTTGCTAATGGGCTTCACTATCTTCACAGCTTCACCAAACCAGCCTATTTGCACAAGGATATCAAGAGCAGCAATGTTCTGCTAGACGGCGATCTTAGAGCAAAGATTGCAAATTTCAGTCTTGCAAGAACAACAGTGAAGGGATCCAATAGTGGTCCCCAGTCAACACGAGTAATGGGGACAAGAGGTTACATGGCACCTGAGTATATAGAAACAGGGTCGGCAACTCCTAAGATTGATGTGTATGCTTTTGGTGTTGTGATGCTTGAACTGATCACCCGAAAAGATGCTGTTATTATACAGGAAGGCCAGGAAGTGCTACTTTCAGCAGCAATAGCTTCCATCATGGAGGGCAGAAATGCAGAGTCCGAGCTTGGCTGCTTTGTTGATCCCTGTCTTGGAGAGCATGGTGGGATAGAACATGCAATGCAGGTGGCAAGAATAAGCTTAACCTGCTTGAGAAGAGATCCAACAAGCAGACCAAGCATGGGTGAGATAGTGTCGACACTGCTAAAAATTTATGTTGATATACAAAACTCAGAATCAATGTGTTGAATTTTTCCGACAATAGATGGCTTCCTTTTGTTTATATCAGACTACTACACTTCAAATTAGTCCAAAAGTTGCAGGCTATTCATGTATTATCTTTTCACACACACACACACACACATATATTTATATCAAGTAAATGAAAATGACCAGTTTATTCCTTACTGTAGTTTCAAATAGCAGTTTCATGTGTTTCAAATACTTCAAAAGCCAGAGTTCTAAGAATCTATTAATTATCAAAAGATAAATGAGGCGAACCAGATGCAAAATATTTCTGAACCTCTCTCTCACTGAGGGATTCTTCCTGTCAACAAATTGTGAGGGGTAAAGTGCTCAGAGAACCTTCAAGGGAATGGTTTTATTCTGTCCAGGGCTGCGACTGGCTATCTTCTATTAAATTCTGAACGTTCAGCAAGTTCATACCCACCATTCTTACCCTCCCTCTTTATGTTCCGCTGTTTATCTGTGATTGTCTGATTTTTTAACTGCTCCCTTCAACAAATTCTGCAACTCCTTTAAATGCAAATGTAGTGTTTAGACTCTTCGAATATACCAGTCGACTGCTGGAACAGTTGATCAGGAATAAAAACCTATCTTTATTTCACAGAACAGGCACTGTAAATTATACTTTTGTAGGTTTTAGCTCTCAGTCTTTAATGACAGGCACTGAGGTAAAAGATCATGTTAGGATTTGAAGGTCAGCGTGACTGACAACCAAGGCCAGAAAAAATTTCATTTAAAAAGCTTAGTAGACTCAGAGAGACAGAGACAAGAAAAAAGAATACATAAATGATTTTATTACTATTAAGAAGAATAAAGTACAGGAAGAGACAGCATCTACAAGGCATGGAAATTAGAGCTTTCCCCAAACTACTCAATCAAGGTATAATTTTGTTAGCGCGGCCTAGGGCTCTGATATGAAGAGAGCAAACTAGGACAAAGAAATGAAGAACTCCTTTCAAATTTCAAACTCAATATTTCAGTAAGGAAAGGTCCCTGTCAACCGGATGTGGTCCAGTGTCCTACGAAGACCATATTGAAGCACTGCCATGTTACCAGCTCGGAATCCATGTCCATAAATTGGTGACATATCTGATTCAATCTGGTGTTTAAAGAACTCCCCAAGCTTTCTATCAAATGGAGATCTAGCTCCATGCTTTGAGGATGTTATAGCAGAGGAGGATGCAACATTGCTACCTGACAGGGACATAATCTGGGATTCTAACCACATGTGAGCCATCACCTGGCAAATACCTTCTTCAACATCTTGACTGAGAGTTCGATAACCTTTTAAACAAATAGCAAATATATCAGCATCTTGAGAATTGGCAAAAAATAAATAAATAGTCACGTCCAAAAGGAAAGAATCCTATCTTTAATGCATCAAAACCAAGTTCTCATGTGAGCCAAAGCCATCAAAAGAAGCATAAGCAATAACAGGATGTAGATAGTTTAATGAAAAAACGAAGTGAATAGTTTTAATGATTTGTAAATATATATCCATTAGAAAACCCAAAACAAAGAACATTGATTAGATGATTCCATTTGTCTGGTTTAGTAACATCCCATTTGACAAGACATATGCCAGAGAACTGTGGAGCACCTCTAAGCCGCAGCCATGCATGCATCATCTCATGAGCTAGGATCGATCCAGTCAGCAACCTGCATGAGAAATTTTCTATCATACATTTTACCTGTGGTCAAAGTTTAAAGGGAAAGCAAACAAGCATTTCATTTAGGCTAAGAGGACAGAGTCTATTTTCTAGATTTGTCACATACTGCCAAACGAGAATCTTAAGCTCATGTATTGATTCCACAAATAGCACTTTTAAAACTTAGATCTCAAGCCGTATATGAGTCATTTTTAGGTGTATAAATAAAAGGGTTAAATATACCGACCCCCCTTGAGGCTTGGTTTAAGCACAGCTCGACAACTATGATCGGTATTGATTACACTGAGTACCCTTGATACCATTAGTTAACTAAGGAACTTTAGTTAGCTAAATAAAATGTTCTCTTAAACTATATATTTTATTATTATTGACCTGAAATTGTTTTGATGTGAACTGTTTTTTATGCATGAGAACTTTCTTTATGAAAAACAAACTCCAACGGAATTCCAGCCACCACAATTACACCTCCGGTCAACCCAAACAACGATGTTGATCTCTCCCTCTTCGGAGCCACCATCGAGTAGTTCCAGCATGACGTTGGTGTCGTCGATCACTGAACCGTCAAGGAGCTCGCCCTCTCCTTCAAGCGCTGCCCACATTTCAATCACTTCACGAAAAATTATAAATCCACATCTCTTCTGAATGTCGTCGATCACTAAACCGTCAAGGAGCTCTCGCCCTCTCCTTCAAGTGCTGCCCACATTTCAATCACTTCACAAAAAATTATAAATGGCTTATCACCACATCTCTTCTGAATAGTTTGATGGAGAGGAATTCCAGGTTAGTTACATGACAAAGGGGCCAAGTAAGCTCAGGAAGTGCTAAGCAATCAGGGTGGGAGATTGTGGACCATATTGCAATCACACTGATCAGTTGCCTATATCTCTGTTATGTTTCACATTAAAACTTCCTTTTTGGTCTCTTTTTTTTTCATACTTAATATATATTTATATACATATTTCACTGTATCTTTAATATACATCATGTGGACTAGGGAAAAGAAAAGGGAAAGTAAATACTGAAGGGGAAGGGAACAAACGTGTCAGCGGAGGCTGAGAAGCAACCATCAATACTCAATTTTTATCCGTTCACTTATGCAAAAAGAGAAATTTTAACTCCTTTCTTTTAAGGATTTTAGGAAATAAAGAATAAAAAAGGGATACATTGAAACAATATAGGACATGGGAATTCACTTGTTTCCCTTACAAAAAAGTGAGCATTTTCATGACTTAGGCTCAATTATTAATAACAGGGAGAAATTGGAGATCACATTAATCATAAAATGCAGAGAAGATGGAGTAAATGTCGGAGTGCGTCTAGGATATTCTGGGGTAGGCGTAGCCTAATACGATTGAAAGTGGAGTTTTTATATACGGCTATTAGACCATCCATAGTACTCAATGTTGGACATCTAGGAAACAACATTTGCATGAGGTGAGTGTAGCAGAAATTTGATTGTTGAGATGGATGTGCAGTAAGGTAGAAAAGATAAAATTAGAGATGATCACCTTAGAGAGATGGTTGGAGTAACACTAATAGGGATATAATGAAAAATCACCGGAAAAATGGTTCAGACATGTGCAAAGAATACCATAGAGCGACAATTGAAAAAAAGTGGCATAGCCCCCAAAATATGAAAGAAACAAACAAATGTTCGAATCTCGACCCAAAAAAACTCAAGAAAAGGAGAAATGACCTAATGTGGACCCAAAAAGTGTGGAAACACACACGCACACACACACATATGAATGATGCCAGATCTGCAAATATGACAAGGTGATGTTCCCTCGGTCCCATTTTAAAAGTCCAGTTTCTCAACTTTAGATGTCCCAAATACTTGTCCAATTTCGAATCCCAATAAAATATAACTTTTCACTTTCCTCCACTATTCTTCTTTCATTAACTTTAAATAAGCACCAGACCCCACTAACTATTGCCTTTTCTTAATTGTTCAAGGGTAAAGATAGAAAGTCATTTAAGATCAATAAAATAAAATATACTCTTAAAAAGTCAAAAGTCCAACTCGGACTATTATTTTGGGACGAAGGGGTATAAAAAGTCAGAGTATTTTGTATTTTTTCTATACTATTTTATTTAGTTTCCTTATTTATTTAAAAAAATTAACTTATGTATTTAACATTTACACCTATGTTTAATTATTTAACAATTATCAAATTCTTTTGAGGTCCCACTAATTTTATTTTATTTTTAAAAGGAGGGGGTGGGGTATATCTCAGGTGTTCAGAGATTTATTTATCCTTCACATTTTGTTGTTCTTATCTTCTCTCATTCAGAAAACAAAAAACTTATTCTTACTGAGAATATTTTTCGTTGACATTAATATGAATGGGGTACACATACGGGTAAATATTTATTATACGTGAAATAAATTTAAAACGTCGCCATAATTTATCGTTATTGGAGTAATCTGATTACTGGTGGGGTTAGTTTGGGACTGACCCTATAATGACTTTGCAAGCCATGGACCAACACCTATCTATTTGGGAGCGCACAACTATTTTGTTATGGCCATTGGGCTAAAACAAACCCTTATGGTTAGAGATGGCCAAAAAAAAACCGCCCCGCCGGGAACCGCCCCATTTTTAATGGTTTTAAACTGCCCAATTTCTAAATAGGGTGGTTATGGGGGTGAGAAAAAACGACGGTTATGGGGCGGAAGACGGTTTGAGGAGTTCTTCCATTGGGGGGCTTGCCCCCGCCCCAAACCGCATAATAATTATTTAATCTTTTTATAACTTTTTATATTAAAATTACATAATTATATATATATATATTTATAATTTTTTATATTTGTTAAGGAGTGGACTGTGGGCTTGTAGTTTTTGTTATGGAGTTTATTTGACTAATATTTTATGGGTTTATTGTGGACTATTATTTTATGTTGTTTGACTTATGTTGTTAAAATTTGAGACTTTTATTAAAATTTGTTTATCTAGATTTGAATTATTTGTTGATTTTAAATTTTAAATTTGATTTTGTGTTAGGATTTATTGCGATTGAATCAATTAGATAATTGTTTGTTTTGTTTTTGTGTTAGAAATTATTGTGACTAAATCAATTGGATAATTAATTGTTTCCTATATAGATCATAATGTTACATTAATTTATTTTTTGTTTGCTCTATGGAAAAAAAACGGTTTAATGGGGCGGTTTGGGGAGGTTACGGGGATGAGAATTTTCCTGATTTTGGTTATGGGGACTGAGAAAACCGCCCCATTGTCATCCCTACTTATGGTGTGAAATTGGTCGCGGGCCATCTGGGTCTGTAGACATACTAATCCAGCCACATGCATATTTTGATAGTCCAGGAGCGTGTGATGCACACCTTGTTGTAATATGTTTGATCCTGTAATTCTGGCTTTGGCTAGTTTTATTAGAGCATAGGGCTCGTGTTTATTAGATGAAGATCTAATTAAAGTTAATCAATGAATTGTCAATCAATGGAGAAGTGAAAGCAGATATAACAATTAATTTGATAGTAATTATTGTATTAGATGACGGATTCAAGTTAATTAATAAGATTCAATGTACATATATTAGGACAACATAAATTGACAATGAGTTACACTTCAGTATGGGAATAGAAGGTATGGTCAATTTGATGAGGAGTGCTGGTGTTTAGCAATTCTTCTGTTGAGCTTGTGAGCTCACTCTATTATTCATTTCTTAGGTACCCGGTGATGGAGACCATCTACCATCTTTCCTAGGCATAGTTATTTTTGTTGTTCACAGTTGATACTCACGTAATAAGGACAAAGCTTTTGATAGGAGTTGTTCAAATAGTCAAGATGTAATGAATGTGTTCTGTATTAAGGAAATCATAAAACCGGACAAAAAAGTTGGGAGTGTTGGTTTTAATTTGTCTTATGAAGGATGCTATGTAAGTCACCTACCAGATTTAAGTTGATGGTACCCTGCATTGAAACCTGGGGGCATGATATGTTATGTGCATGCAATTGGTACCAATTATGCTTGTGCTTCACTATCATGCATTGCATAAACCCCTATACCATACATTATTAGCATAGTGAGAAAGTGAAACAATACCTAGGAAGGCCATATAAAATGAGAATTGCTGTCACCTCACAACGGCGTGTCAGCTTATAAGGCTCTGTTATCATGTCCATGACTCTGTTCCCTGCCCCAATTCTTGGGCGCCTCAAAATCTGGAAATTATTGAGTAAATAAGATAAAAATCACTTATTAATAAATAAATCGCTTTTAAGAAGGAAGCATTATGGAAAAAAAATTGAAAAGAAAGAAATGGAAGCAACATAAAGAATCCTTACAGTGCTGACAGTTTGTTCCTCAGAAAGGCAGAGTCCTCTAGTCTCAGGCATGTGATGATGGCCCTTTTCAAAAGAAGGAACCATAATTACAAGATTTCTCTCTGTTGATAACGGAAAAGAGAGCACAAAGAAGAACAAAATCATCGCTCATACGATGGTTCCAACTTCAAACATATTTTCACTTACATGCTTTTCTCCATCCATGGCTTCATTTAGCGCTTGTCTCTCAACCAATAATAAAGGAACCTGCTGCTCTACTTTCATGTTTAAGCCTTCATAAAATTCTTGTATATCAAGATGAAGGGGTTGACACTCATTGGTATCCATGATTGCAGAATCAAGACACTCCAGGCAAAGCTTCCTACCATCATCAAGGGCAACATATCTTGTATCCCTTGGCTGCATATAGTAAGAGAAAGATTTATACTGATCAATAATTTATCAACGGAGCGTTTAACCAGATATTGTTTGGATCTATGAAAAACATGGTTTGGCTAGACTGACCTCCATTCTCTCACAGCTACAGCACCGTGGAGTTCCATCATGCTCATGAAAAGGGCAGTATTTTTGGGCCCAAAAAGGATGTGCCCTATATTCAATAAGACCAGCAGCATTTGTTGGAATCTGTAAAAGGATGATAGCATTTCAAAGAACCAACAGAGATCGGAAATAATCAATGTATCTGAGAAAAGAAGTAGAATAGCTATTGTCAATCTTATTAATGTGACATTGCAGATAATTATATACTGATTGCATTATGAGAACCCCAGAAATGTGGATGTAAAGCCTCCTAAGGACAACATATGACTAATGACAACAAATGTTTTTGTCCAATTACACGAGGCTTCTTGGATCTAGATGGTCTCCAGATGTTGTCACATACACTTTGCGAGAGAATCTTGGGTAGGAGCCTTATGTTATGGGCTGGGTACTTTGCGATCCAACCCAAAAGTTTTAGGGATAAGTGGGGCTTACATCCAAACCATATAACCCAATACCCTCACCATCCAGATCTAATGTGGGACAAGAATCCGTGATATTCTCCCCAACCCACACCTACAGCGATCTCGTTGCATTGGTCCACCCTGCCTACCCGTCCACCTTAACGTAGGGATGACAAAAATCCCCGCTCCGGCAAGGAACCGCCGCGCCCTGCCCCTTTCTAAATGGTTTGAGGAACCGATTAAGTAAATGGGGTCGGGTATGGGCAGGGCTGACCTGTCCTGTCCTGCCCTGCCCTGATTATGCTATTTATTTACTAATACATACCCTTCAATATTATCACATACTACTAATATATACTATTTATATCAATTAACTCTTTCATCCTTCCTTATTTCATACAATATCAAACCCCGAACCGTAGCCTTCTTAACTCATCATTCTTCTCGCCATAATCTAATCTAAAGGATGTAAAAAAAATCATGTATTAATTTGATACACATACAATAATCAGGCACGGAGCCATGTGTTAATAATGTCATAAATTAGAATAAAAAATATTAAACAAAATTATATATCAAAAAATAAAAATACATTAAATTTGTACATAATACATAAATTAATTGAATAAACTAATTTAACCCTAACTCCCTATAGCCAGCCCACAACCCACAGCCCAAACTGAAAATACAACTTATATAATGGTCCAAATTTAACCCAGCCCAAACTAAAAATAGGGAATGGTGATCTTGCAAAAAGAATGGTCAAAACCAAGAGAAATAAGGTGCATTCACTAGTCTACTTGCTTGTGACGTTGGCATTGACCCTACTAGTTGTTGTTGTCACTGTAGAGAGGGCTTTTTCTGCAATAAAAATCATGAAGACTCGAATACACAGTAAGATGGGAGATGAATGGATGAGTGATAGTTTGGTAGTCTGTATTGAAAAATATATCTTTGTTGGCCTAGAGAATGAAGTTATCATACGGCGGCGCTCTCAAGATATCAAAAGTCGTCGAGGACAATTCTAATTATACTTAAATGAATTATCAATGTATTTTAAATTATATTTTTTATTAAATTATTTCTCTTTTATTTTTTTAATATATTTGTCACTTTTAAAGGTCGCTCCCCCGAACATTTTTTTTCAGGATCAGTCCCTGATAATAATAATAGTAAGTTAGGAGTTCCAATTGAGAAGTTAAATATTATTTTCATTTACATAAAAGAAAGAAAATTATTTTTATGGTGAAAAACCGCCCCGCCGCGCTCCATTTAATAAACAGTTTTGGGCCAGGGATGGGGACAGCAAAGTAAAACGGGGATAGAGATGGAGATGGAGATGGAGAGTGCGATCACTGCCCAACCCGCCTCATTGCCACAAGAATCCATGACACTTAGCTCTCCATATGAAGCCATGTAAGTAAAGAAAATATAAATATATCTAGGTAGCATTGCGCAAAAAAAATTGGGGGTGATTTATCTCAAAAATGAGAGATTAGATGTTATTGTTTCATTAATCAGTAAAAATATTTCAAAGGAACCACAACTTAAATGTGCAACAATATGATTCCATTAAATGTGCAAACCTAACACTTTTTGTTTGTTGAGACTAACCACGCGTTTATCCTCTCCACATGAAACTAGCAAAACGTGTTATGGGATTCTCAAAACGCATCTCAAAAACTTGGAGAAACGTTTCATCTAGGAACCACAGATACAGACACGGCCACAAATAAGACACCACTATACAATATACGGCTATAACTAGTATACGACAATAAAATTTAATAAATAATAAACAAAAAATTATGCTTTGTCAATTTTATTAGAATTATGAATCTAAACGCAATTACCTATATAAAATGGGAGTTAGTTTCATGAAAACATAAACAACCATCCCTAGTCATTATTTCATATAGGACACAATATCCCTAGTCATCAAAGAAGCACAAATTTTTAACATTTCAAAAGTTTTAAAATTATGTTTTGAAGTATCTAAGACCTATCGGATACATGATCGAAAAATCCGAGCAGTATCGGATAGTGTTAGAAGTTTAAATCATATATGGATACGTCTAAGAAGTATTGGGCTTATATCCATGAGTATCCGTGGAGAGTCGTTATCAAATATGAATATGATACGGGTCCGTCGCTCTTGTAGAAGTATTTGTCCTTCCTGGCATGTAATGCTTGATGTTTTGAGTAAACCCATCCAGATTACTCTCCCAGTGAACGTATGTAAGTCCCAAAATCTATTATTGTTTCTTTTCATAGACAGAATAATGACCACGGCGGTCAATTGGTTCAGGCTTTGAGTTGCTTCTCTTGTTTCCATCGAAAGATGGGTGCTCAACAAATATAACAGTGTATAACTTTTTTCCCGTGCTGCTATTTTATTCACAATTCCCTTAGTTTTTTAAGATCTAGTGCTTTTACAAATAAGAAATCTGAATTTCTTTTTCCTGCCATGTTATTTCTCTGCATAGTTAGTCTTGACATTATAGTAATAATCTATAAAAGACATTAGTTGAAAATATAATCCACCATTTCCAACAACATTATCATAGTTTTTTGAGATTACATAATAAGAAATATGATTACAATAAAGTGATATGATGTTTAAATTCACCCGCATATATTTTAGGATTAGCAAGAGCATTTACTACTAAAGAAATGAGGGGAAAGGAAAAATCACTTCATATTACTGCAAATTCCAAAGACACTATTGCCTCAGCGAGGGTACAAATTAAACACTTACAAAATCTCAGTTTCTTTGCCCTGGCCGTCCACAAATAAAAATGAAATAGGAAGAGCATGTGCAGGATAGTCAAGAGACTGATTTCTAGATAACCAAGAGATACTCACAAAGTGCTTGCAAACATCACATTTAGGGTGGTACTGTTCCTTGTAGCAAGATTTGTGATAAGGGTAATTCCCTGACATGGAAAACTACAAGCAAAAGGAAAGGTGAAAAATTAAACACTATAACTTTCTCCCAAAAAGTGAAGGGCATTAGTCTATTAGTAAAAAGAGAAAACAATACTTCCTCCCTCCCAAAATACGTCTAACTTTAAAATATTGTTGATCCTAATGTGTCTCCATTAAATTAAACAGTATCTGTTATTTTCTTTCTTCCACATTGCCCTTTTGCAGATACATTAGATGTATAACAAAGATGTCAACGGCGATCAAGGTAAATTTAAGATTGCAATTAAATTGAAGTTGTCAATGCTTAATAATAGCTACTCAATTAATCTGCATGACGGAGAGGTATTAACAGGACAGTAGATTCCAGTAGAGAATCAGTATTTTGGTACCTATCAGGAGTAGTTTTTGTACCTCATACTCAGAAATAGGTTGGTTACAGCCATGGCATCGGAAACATTCCGGATGCCAAACTGCACCCATGCAACTCAGGAATCGTCCATGACCAATCTCAGCATTACAACCAGCACATATCCTACCACAAAAACAAAACAAAAAAAGTAAAAAGTGAACGCTTGATAATGTTGTAAATGTGTGAATCGCCTTGAGGTGAATGATAATAAAAATAAACAGATACATTTAAATTACTACAGATAAATCAAAAGTTTGAAAAAGATAGATTTCTTCTGGTTCAACAATCGATTGCAGGTTCCTTCCAGAGGCACTGAAACATGTTTCTAGAGCTCCTGTACGTGATCCAAATGATGACATCATGACACCTGCGAACAAATAGAAGTTGATGCTGCTATAGCCATTCAAAGCATGCACTTGGCCAAAGCGGTTGTAACGTACTCATGGAGACTAGCCCCTGTCAGGAATCTAAATCTTCAGATTCATACAAAAGGTAACCTGTCTTGTACTCTTCTCCCACAGGGATTTTGAATGGAATGTTTTACAAGAAAGATGGTACAGGCCTAAATACCCATCTATCACCAGGCTTGTCCGCATGTCCAGGAAGATAACCAAAATTAAACCAGTTCAAACCATATATGGATTGCTATTTAACTGCATCCAAACCAAACCTGAGTACTATGTTTCCAGGATAATTATAATGTGCATCCAATAGAAACAGCGGTACTTGGAGCAATTTGTTCCATGACAAATCCAACAGTGGAGAAAAGATAGGAAATAGTTTTCGAATACGCAAAGCCACCGCTCCAAGAATGCTTCATTCTGGTCTTTTTTCAGATTTAGTTTAGGCCATATTTTTTCCAAATTATGTTTACTAGTTCTGTTAGATTGTGGAAAAAATATGGCCTAAACTGAATCTTGACCATGGAATACAGTTTTCCCCTTACAAATACCCGGGAAAAAGATATGCTTTTTTGAGAGAAGACCTTGGCATATTGTATGAAGTTAATTGTGCAGACTCTGGGAACCTGGACTCAAGTTTGTTTAGATTGATTGAAATCAAGGTAACACTGATACAAGTACGGGGTGCAAATACAATACCATACAGACACGGGGATACGACAAATCTAAAAGGAAAAGGAAAAAAGTACAGAATCATACAAAAATATTTATACACAAACACAATTTTATCAGTTTCATACACTATTATGAACCTAAAATGCACTCACTAAAATGTTCACAAGTAAAAACCACAGAAACTTGAAGTTTACAACATTCAAGCACTCAATTATTCATCACCGTGTATAATAAGCCATGTTCAATAACTTTTATTATCAAAAAGGGTCGCAAAAATAAAGTTGGATGAAATCAGCAAGAATTGCAGTAAGAAAAAAAATGTCAAAATTGCAGAAAGTATTAACGGTGTATCGAGAAAGTACCCCCTGCGTGTAATGACCGGGTTAATTTAAATAATTTATTTTTCTTCGGTTTATATATTTTTTTTTTTATCTTGTGCATTACGTGGCATTGCATGTGTTTACGTGCATTAAGGATTCCATGATTTGAGTTTTTGGGTTCATTCCTATGTTTTGTAAAATTTTCATTTTTGTCGTTAACCGGGTAATTTTGATATTTTAATTAAATGTGGGGGTTACTTTTGAGTTTGATAAAGATGAGGGTAACTTTTGCAATATATTCATTATATGTAAATGTGTGACCGAATTCCACATTTTATTTTTATTTTTTTTATCTTCAACTTTCCAAAAGCATATTCCTTCATCATTTAAAAGTGCAATCATACATCTATTATATTGACACCACTTTATGACATTATTGATGAAAGTTTTCAGCCATTATATTGATGTATTGAGGTTAGCTTTTGCATATTCTCAACAATCAAGCAAAACCATTTTTTCCATCATTCTCTATTTTTCTCCTATCTTCTTTTCTCTACATTTTGGGCATCTTAGAGTGGGGATTCAATTTTGTGCTCAACTAGGAAGTTGTTCTACGTGTTCCGATCTTCGGTTTAATACCAATTACGGTATGTGATCTATATTATTTAATTTGATTTGATTTTTCAAAAATTCCAGATTGCTAGTTTACATGTTTAGTGAAAATCAAGGCTTTAGATCTCTAATTTATAATATATGTACGGATCAAAATTAGTTTATGAAAATTTTACAGATCATATATAGGTATGTGATTATATGTTCCTGAAAATTTCAGAATTTATAGATAAGTAGAGAGTTAATTAAAAATCTAGGAAAAAACATGTTATTCGGATATTGTTGTTGCTGCAGACCGTTTTTTTTTACTCGGTTTGAGAAATTTATAGACCATGTTAAATTATTTATAAATTTTTGAAACTTTTACAGGATGCTTTTGTATATGTCTATTATCATCTCTCAAAATTTCAGATCATTTAGATAAATATTAAATTTTCTAAAAATCACGGAAGTACGTTGTCCAGTGATATTTTACTGCTTGCTGATCCGATTTCGGTTTCGATTTAGCCAATTGTTTCATATGGTTTCGTATTCTTATAAATCTTGAAACTTTTATTATAACATTTTGTATATGTCTAGGACATATGTACTGAAGATCAAGAATTTTAAGTTAATTTATACTGGTAATAAAAATTGTTGAGTAGTAACTGTTCAGTTTTAACCGTAGTTTAAAACTGGAACTTGTGTTACCGATTTGAGCTATCTATAATTTTAATTTTGTACTTATAATTTTATCACCTGATCTTGAGTATATAAGATGTAAATCTGGAGATTTCGGTAGTCATATAATTCATGGATAGGTTTGTAAAAATCTTGGAGTAAAGGGTGTTCAGTTTTCGGAACTGTTAGGAAAGCTGTCTTTTATAATTATTTTGGACCACTGTCCTTTGATTAAAGCTTATGAAAATTTTACAGTAGACCTACGTAGAAATTTGGAGTGTATCCTGTAAATTTCATATTTTTATCAAACCTGTAGATTTTTCTAAAAATCATAGATTACCTGTTGTCCGTTTTACGATAGTATTCGAAACCGAACTTTTCGATTCTTAATTAAGTAGCTAAATTTTGTCTATTAATTCCGAATATTTTTGAGTAGATATTTATATATATCAGAATGTTTATTGGAAAATATTATTATAAAAATAATTATGGTTATGTATATAAAAATTATTCAATATGTGTTAATTGGTTTCGGGCATAACAGGGTACAAATGAAGGCGTGAAGGGAGAACCGTCCGTTTATTCATTCTCTACACAACCATATTGTTTTGATTGTTGGTATTTTACTGGATATTTTATCAAGTTGAGGTAGGGATTTATTGGGGTATCGTGTGAGTTTAAGAATCTTCATTTATGCATTTTAATGTTTATATATAGATTCATCATCTTATTGTGATATGTTTGACATGAGTTGTGAAATTGCATTAATGTGTTTAAATGCATTGATTCATGCCACGATAGAATTTTATTAGGTGGATCATGGAGTGCGGATATATTTATTACTTATGTGCGCATGTGAATGACATTTATGAATTGTGAATGGTGGATTGGTTGTTGATTTTGGGAAATGGTCGTGTGGTGTGAGCAATGGGGGGACGAAGGAGCTCCCGGGGTGCAAGTCCTCGAATTATCGCGCGATTGGTTGACGTCACCGTAGGGTTAGTAGCCCCAAGACGACTAGGCAGATGAACAGGTAGTTCATGTCCTAGGGTTTGTTTCACGACATAATTTTCCCATTTGATGATTTTGAATTTGATGTTATTTCGGTTGTGATAGTTGGATTTGAGTTCATATTGAGAGAATTGGTTTTAATTTCGTGATTATAGAACTTTTAAATTATCTTGATGGTATTATTTAAATTGTTCTACATGAGTTTATATTGTGATTCCTTATGCATTTATATCTTGACATTGGACTAGGGTAGAGACTTGACCCTATACGTATTCATTAATTTACATACTTGCGGAATCTTACGCTTCATGATTTTTCTCTACTGGGCCGTTTGTGCTCACCCCTTATCATTTTTCAGGAAAAGAACCGTTGGTGGATGATGCATGAACTACTGGAAATTTGTGGAATTTGAACTTATAATAATTACATCTTTATGTAATAATAAAGATTGCGTGCTTATTATGATTTGTAATTGTTTGGCTTTGGACTAGTGTGTTCGTGTTGTAATTTGATTTGGTTTCGGGATTTGGGTGTGATTTTATTATTTCTATTTCGCTTCCGCGCTAGTGAATTATAAACAATGTCGGTTGACCAGTTTGACCATTTGATATTTTTATGAATTTTAATTAAATTTAAGTCATTATCCGGGTTTTCGGATTCGGGGCGTGACACTGCGTATCTTTGTGTATCCGAAAATTGAGAAATTAATTAGATAATTGAATACTTTCCCGGTGTATCGGACACGTGTTCGATAGCATCACAGCACCTTCGGAGAAGTATCAGTGCTACCTAGGTTCCAGTCTTTTAATGCGACAGAAAACATTTTAACATTCCAAGCATAAGCAAGAAGGTCGACTCCAAAGAAAAAGGGAAGAACATCGTTTGCATTACCTCTAAAGAAACATGTTTAAAGACCTTGATTCAACTATCATTTCATTGGAGAAACTAGAGGAAAGTTCATTGTGTAGGGCGTAGTTGGAAAGGACAACCAGGAGCAAAAAAAACAACTTTATCCCTGTATAGCTCATGATTACACCTTCCAAGCATAAGCAAGAAGGTCAACACCAAAGAAAAAGGGAAGAACATCATTTGCATTACCTCTAAAGAAACATGTTTAAAGACCTTGATTCAACTATTATTTCATTGGAGAAACTAGAGGAAAGTTCATTGTGTAGGGCGTAGTTAGAAAGGACAACCAGGAGCAAAAAAGACAACTTTATCCCTGTATAGCTCATGATTACACCTTCATGCTTTCAATCCCTTTACATATGATGACAACAGGAGGATTCCTCCCAGGCAGGAGAAGGGCAAGTGATTTAGGTTAATTGATATTATTTTCCTAGCCAATCATGTTGTGAAGGGTTCTTATAGGGGCCACAGGGTTAATTATTTCCTTTTAGTGGTCTACCAAACCCCCATGGCTGGAGAGGCTTGCTTATGGTCTCAAGGCTTAGGATTTTCTTTCCTTTTGAGTTTATTTCTAGTCCTGGTTATGAAGGCCTTTCTGGGTGGCTATGCATACTTATGCTCTCAGGTTGTGAGAGGTGTCTTGAGCTGCTCTTTGAGGGCGATTATGCGCTTCCTTGTAAATCTTCAGTAAACCTCTCAAATTTGGTTAAAAGGAAAACTTTGGCAGTGTATGGGAAGTCCAATATCTAACTCCATGAGTCTGCTTATATGCGAGTAATTCCTTTTCCCATGCTGCTTTGCATAAACAGGCTCAGTATAACATATCCAAGCACATCAAAGACAGTGTTTCACCTTAAAATTCAGTATTGAAGGTTATAATAGTACATGCTGAAGGCAAAAAGTTGCAGTTTTTCCAAATTATACCAAATATGATGCAACCAGCTGACAAAGCCCTTCATAGAGTACTATACTCATATATCAGTCTTTAAATTAGATGACTTATAACATCATACATAGAAACTATTACTCTTTTCTGAATATGGGCATGACTAAACAAATTCAAGTATGAGAGCTATCAATTTGTTCAAATTAATGCCATCTCCAGTCTTTCCTTCCTTGTACCTAAGCAAGCACTAAATGAGACCAACGCAAGGATAGAAATACATATATAGCCGAGGGCCTGGAATTTGCAATTGAAAAGGGTATTCAACGAGTGGTCCCAGTTAATCGATAATTTTTTATTTTTTTTGATAAGTAAGAATTTTATAAACAAAAGCATTCAAGTGGGGAATGCATCCCTTTACAAAAACCCCTAAGGGCCTAGAGAACCCATAAACTCTACTTTCTCATCAAGAGATCGACAGTTGCGACCTTCCATCCAACTAAACATACAAGAAATGAAAGAATCGTCGGGGACTCAGTATCCTCAAAACAACGCCTATTGCGTTCCCTCCATATAATCCACCAAAGACATAGGGGAGCCACCCTCCAAAAAGGCCGGGCATGCGCGCCAATCAACACGCTCCTCCACGACTCCATAACATCCCGTACCGATGCCAGCATCACCCACCAAACCCCAAAAAGCCCGAAAAGAAGGCACCAACAGTCATAGACAATTGGGCAGTGCAAAAGTGGCAGTACACACCTAACCATGGTCATTATCTGCCAAAGTGGCAGTACACAATAATTGAAAGATAAAACAACTAAAACTTTAGCAGTTACAAATTAAAAGAATCCTAAGAGGGTCAGGATAAATGAAAAATGATGAAGAAAGGGCGAAAACGAGGGCTAAACAGAGAGATCAATATCAGCATAACATAACTATAGGAAATGGGTGCATTTAGAAAGAAACTAAACCATCATGGCATGGAATGGAGAGAAAACAGGAAATTGCCATCCTCTCTTGCCTCTGTGTGTTAAAACTCCATCTAAAGAGGCCAACTGCCAACAATGGTTCATAAATATGAGCAAAAAAACTTGATAACAGAAACAGGTAGTAACTTCAAAGGCAGACAGTAAAAGAATTATTACTATTGTCCACTTAAATCCTGATTAGCAAAAGTAAAGGGATATCAACAACAAATGCCAGTCTCTTCATTCATCTATACATACCGCACATTCAACAAGGTTAAGACATCTCAAGTTACAGGATAAAATAGTTTTAAGCAAAAAATACACTATCAAATTTTAATGACAATAATATGTATCTTGGAACAAAAACTCGAAGTAGGCAAGGACTGGGTAAGCAAATTACCATCAAAAGTGAGATAAAAACTATCACATGTAAAGAGTTCATATACCTGAACCCCGTCGCATAAGGAAAAGGTATAGGTTGATAAAAATTGCCATTGCCATTTCCATGTTGGGGTGGAGACTCTACCCTCAAGCTTTCTTGTATAGCTCTAGCAAGTTGCTCATCTTCTTTCAATCGGGAGTCACTGTCTGTCCAATCACTTGAGAAACTTATTAATTTAGAAAATGTATATAAAAAAGGGCACACAAAATAGAGAAAATACTCAAGTAACAACAACCAGCACCAAGCCTTCTTCCCAACTACTTGAGTCGGCTACGGAAAAACAGAACCACTTCCTTTTGCAAACATCTACTGTTGAACAAGCTTAAGAAGACTAATTCAACAAATAAAATTAAAAATAATTAATAAAATTAACTCAAAGAAAATAAAGAAATACAAGAACACTTACACGTGAAATCCCATTAACCATGACTCTGCTAATTGAATCATAGACGTACCGCTTTTTTTTTTTTTGAAAGTTAAGCATATACTCACACACACGGCCTCCACTGAGGCTCGAACACCTGACCTCCCATTTGGGAATAAGGAGCTACTACCGCTAGGCCATTAGGCCTTTGGTATGGGTGTACCTCTTTGTACACACATATTACGTTTGGTCCACTCTTTCAAAGTGAATCTAATCCATATGTTTTCCACTGATTGCCAAATTGATTTTTTCATGCTACTGGATAGATACTGCTGAAATAATATGTACAAGATAAGTTGAATATTCTTTTATTTGATCTATCACAAGAATAAAAACTAATTTAACTAGTCAACAATCTTTATGTTTCAAAATTACTAAATAAATAGAGCAACATGTATACCAGCTTAATTGCCAAAACACTATCCTCTGCTGTATATCCCCTGTACTAGCAAAGACA
This sequence comes from Cornus suecica, assembly GCA_963922005.1. Taxonomy (NCBI): domain Eukaryota; kingdom Viridiplantae; phylum Streptophyta; class Magnoliopsida; order Cornales; family Cornaceae; genus Cornus; species Cornus suecica. The sequence goes on from OY998240.1 coordinate 89,135,751, forward strand.
GTTTCTGCAAGATTAAAGCTAATCTAAGACCGAGTGTAAAGCACCAAGTGTTTTTAATTGGGTTACACATAAAAGTAATGAAACAAATTCTTGCACTCTGATCAACTTCCATACCACAATAACTACTTGCTCACAACAAATGTTCTTATTTTACTAATTTAACTAAAAACTTCATGGTTTCAAAATTACCAAGTAAATAGAGCAATATGGCTTATTTCCAAAAAACTATTATCCATTCTATATCTCCTGTAATAGCAAAGGCACTTTCTGCAGATTTAAAGATAATGTCTCAGCCGAAGAGCGAAGGACAGAGAGTTTTGAATTTTTGTGACAACCTTTCCTTTGGTTACTCAGCAGTTGACTTTACTCATTCTCTAATCTCGTCTCTAAAATAAGGATGAACCATGGAGATGCGTAAGTAAGAGTCAATGGGAGTAACCGGGTGTTCTCCAATCTGCAATAATTATTCATCGGGCTAACGGCACATAATAGTAATGAAAAGATATGTCTCACACTCTGATCACCTTCCATGCCACACTAAGTACTCGCTAACTCCTAATGTTGTCTCAACTTTAAATAAGCAGTCTGTCACTTATTGCTTGAATCTTAGGCATTAAAATCACATAGAGATTATCCTAGTCATGATGATTAAAAGAACCAAGGAACAATATATATTGACAATAATATGACCCTTAATTTCGGGAAAAAGACCATAAACTGACCCTTTTCCAATCAATAGAAACAAGTGAACTTTGATTCACTAATTAAAATTCACATTGATGTAATGATAAAACTCACAATGACTCAAACAACCAAGATTCATGATGCCAGTGTTATTAAAGGTTCAAGGTGCCCTAAGGCGTTAGAGGTCTTCTAGAGCCTAGGCATGAGGCGTAAGGCGATGCGCTTGCCTGAGTGAAGCGAGGCACACCATGGAAAAGGCGATGAAAAAATAAAATTATTACTAAAGCATTCGTATTGCATAATAAATGCGCAAATGTTGTCCAAGGCGCACCTGTGCACACTTGAGGTGCAACTCTTGAGCCTCAAGGAGCCTGGCGCCTTTAACAACACTATGTGATGCAGTTTGGTAAAAGCTGAATTTCCAAAATTCTAAGATCTGTATTTCAAGGTTGAACTTTTTAGTGTTCAACTCACAAATCCACAAACCTATTTGGTACCAACTGAATTTATATCGCTGAATTAATTTAAAACACCGGCTGATAAGTAATAAACATTGGATTCTGCAAACTGTACCATGTAATGTACTACATACTGTGCAACATCATCTACAAGAGGGAAAGCACTGGAACACGGATCATGCACTAGAAAATAAAAGAAAAATATCTAATTCCAAAAAACTTCATGCAACTGGGCACTCTTCACGTTATTTAGTTTTAACTGATGCACTACAGCTCAAGCTTAAAATATATGTAATTATATATTACCCTATCATCACAGAGATAACTCTAATTTTTTTCCACATTACTAGCAGAATATTAACAATACTAGCATCCCTGCAGCAGATACAATCTTATGCTGCTGATATATCATGGGAGCCCACTAGTGTCATAGGAAGTTAAGGACTAAGTTAGCGACATTTATGGAACACCCATCCCTTCAAGTAGAATTATTAGGACCAGTATGATTGTGAGGTGCAATGCCTTTCAATCACATACAACTAAGTTACAATGGCATTCTCTTCACCTCCATATCAGTTGGTACTAGTATCAACCTAATTTCCATGTCCAGGTTGCACAACAATGGTAAGATCTTTACAACGATCTACAGTTCCGAGAATACTCATGATGACACCAGATAGCTGTATCACTCACCAATTAAAATTTTCCCTTTCTGATATTCTTCTGATAGAGAGAGTGCAATAGCATGATCTATATCTTCAATCTCTGTCCATGCATCCTGCGTCCAAGTTACTCAATGAAGTAGATAAAATGAATGAGCTATAAGTAAGTTTGATTAAAAATTGTCTAATGTTCCACCATTACACCAAAGGTGCTCTAAAAACATTCAGTGGAATAGAAACACCATAGACGTGTAAAAAACGCATGAATTAAAAGATTCATCCCAGCATATTTGATTAATTTGAGACTTGGAAACTATGCTCCCTTGTGAGGAAAAATATAGAAAACAATCTAGCTAAGAAACAATGCTGAAGAAGCTCATAATTACTCCTGAATTAGAAGGTTCAGTCCCAACTGTATCCGGTCCATATCTCCAATCACATCGCCCCTCTGACACTTTATGGCTTGAGCCTTTAAAAAATTTGCTAAGCCAACCCATTATAGGATGAGGTATCTGCTCATGTCAAAAAGGTTATCAGTTGCATAAAGTCATCCAGTCAAGTAACAGAACAGTCATGTGTATAATAAAAACAAAGAAAGGATCCTCAGATATCCCATATTAGCCCACAGATTTCAAAATATACACAACCGTCCAAAACTATTGATCGGAAGAGGATATCGTAGAAATGCATCTCTCATCTAGTAGAATACTATAGCCAGTAACATTGAATGATGAATATATGGTTTGGGGAGTGAACCAATCGTTGGATTAAGTAACCATTAATCAATAAAAACATGATCAAGGATCATGCCTCGGAGCACCCGGTACTTTAAGGTTGCAGCTCTACCGGAATGGTTCGTCAGTTTAAGATGATTGTTTCAAACCCAAAATAACTAAGGGAGTTTCGCATAACACAATATTTTCAAATTTTGTTTTAAGACAATTGGCAAAACAACAAAACTTATGCCAGAAATGCAGATTACCCCATACCGGAATGGGCAGCATGAAAGGCCCAATTGGAGGGACGCAAACCCAATAAACTTATTACTCCTCATCAAACCAGAAAAATGAATGCACAATACAACATTCATTTACAAGCTACAGCCCTAGATATCTGTATCAAAGTTTCTATCATTAACCAACCCAATATCTATAAGAAAAGCAAGATTCTACAGAAATGACAATTACCCTATAAACCCATATATAATTAAAATGATGAAAGAATTCATATATTGGAATTGGATGAATGACTCACATCAAACAGAGAATCTGGCAGAAAATGGAAAACCTAGATCAGGAAAAGAACTCGACAAACCCTCCGTCCAGGACAATTACGTCCACAACCTCTATTTCTTGCGATATGAGAATATGGGTCTGAATCCAAAAAAAAATGATACTAAAATTGAAGAATAGTCAAAGAAATAGTGCTGCATAAGCATAACCCAAGAGGGTTTGACGAAGGAACATCAAACCCAGTTGGGGGTTTTCACTTTTGAGTCCGTTTGAATGCGCTGGGAGGTGTATATTGCCGTGTGGGGTCCTTTTTACCTCCACGAGAGACCACTTTAGTCGGCTCCCGTTTCTTCCGTTAAAAAAGGTAACAATAAATGGTGACTTAAAATTTTATTTCAGGCCAAAAGAGCATAAAACCTATATCCTTTTTTAAGGAAGGGTTGTAAAATACTGTTCTATGCTGTTTTTTACCACTATTTCACTACTCTCACATTTTTAAGAGTTACAAATTATCCCCTTTTATCTATATTAAATTCTAAATAAAAATATAAAATTCAAAATAAATTATATTAAATTTTGATAAAAATTATAAAATTCGAAAAATATATATATAAATTTTTTATTTTTTTTATAAAATTCAAAAATAAATATAAAATTCAAAAAATATATATAAAATTCGTAATATATATATAATTCAAAAAATACATATAAAATTTACTTTTTTACAAATAATTGTGTAAATAAAAATATAAAAAATACAAGTAACTAGAGTACAATACACCAAAACAACATTTAAAGTAATCAAAGTACAATACACCAAAATAACATTTGGCAAAAACATATATATTTTTAATTTTATATTTATTTTTCAAAATATATCTTTTTTGAATTTATATAGTTTTTACCAAATTTTGTATATATTTTATATAAAATTCGAATTTTGGTTTTAGTTGAGCGTAACAAAGTATTATTAATTTTCTGGTCACATTGGGTATGCATTGACTGGTTGCCTCTATCTGATTATTTGATCTACAATGTCAAAAGTGTAGGAGATGAATTGATTTAACAGCATAGCAATATTTGATTTTATCAATTAATGAGGTTTTTGGAAGAAAAAAAATTCTATGTTTGTAAAAAATTAATTTTTATATGTTTTTTTTTAATTTAATATATATATATTTCCGATTTATATATATATTTTCGAATTGTATATATATATATATATATATATATTTATATACTTCGTGTTCTTATTGTGGATTCCAGAACTAATTAAGTAACCTTTAATTTGTCAATGCCTTAAATTTAACTCCCTTGTGAAATTTTATTTTTTAAAAAATTAACCCATTAATTATTTTCATATTTCTTAAAGTAATAAAAAAACAATCAATCTAATGTGAGTTATAGTTAATTCAGTGCGATCACTAAATCACCTAATTGGCATGCAATTGACTTAAATTTAACAAAAGAATATTGTATGGACCATATTTTATTTTATATCACTATAAATATTTATTGTTTTAATTAATTTTTAATGAATATTGATTTTTTGCAATATTTATTTTTATCTTGTACCTAGTATTATAGAAGAATTTTAAAATTTTAGGGCCCACTGACAGGAGGCCATAGACAACTGTAAATGCTCAGGGCCACCGCTGATCAAGAATATTAAATTATTAAAATAAAATTATTTTTTGATTCACAAGACTTTAAAAATAAATGTACCAAATATGATTCCTGATTCAAATTTCTTCGATACAAAGTGATTCCATAACGTCAAAATTATGTTGAAAGATCGAATTAGTTTATGTTAAATAATCTATGAGATTCATGATAATATTTTTTAATATTAATGTTTTATTATTTAAATCTGAATAAATTTAACACTTAATCAATTAAGTATTTTTAATAAAAAAAATTAATCATCATTAAAAATATTAATTATTATTTAAAATAAAATAAAGGCAAAAGAGCATAAAATCCCTTATGATTTCTAAGGGTTGCAAAATACCTTCCTATGCTTTTTTTTATCCCCATTTCACTACCCTCACCTTTCTAAGGGTTGCAAATTGCCCCCTTTTGTCTATATTAAATTAAAATATATATATATTAAATTTCAAAAAAAATTTATAAAATTCAAAAAAAAAATTAAAATTCAAAAAATATATATAAATTTCGAAATATATATATAATTCAAATATATATGTATAAAATTCAAAAATATATATATATAATTCGAAAATATGCATAAGCATATTTTTGCTAACTTATGTGCTTATATGCATACGGACCAGTATATGATACATTATATGAATTCTTTTTCATCCTTAGTTTTGCTAACTTAATTATTGTTAATTTAAAAATTATATATTTTTAAGTTTTTTACTTTTATTAGGTAGATTAAATGTGATTTCAATAGAGAAAAACTATGGAATTGAGTAATTTTAATTATAATGCAAGAACTTGTAATATTTGTTTTTTCAACATATACTTTACATGTCAATTTAATAAAAATTTCTCACTTTTATATTACTCTTTAACATGTGAAATGTTTTTTATAAAGAGTCTCACTTTTGACAGTTTCGTCTAAGACCTTCCAAAATTTCAATACTTTCTGTTAGGAATTAATTCTCATATCACACTTAAGAATTAATCCCGCCCAAAATTATCTACACATGTTTTTATTCACATAATATTTAACGTGGTTCGGCCCCAACTTTGGCTTATGTCCACGGATGAGAAGGAATTTCATTATAATCATGTAAAAATATCACAGCAGTAGAGAATTACCAACACCGGTTAACATATACAAATTCCACCTGAGTTTTTCATGTGTACCCACGACTCCTTCACATGCTCTGCGACTCCTTCACGCAAGACTCCTTCTTGCCATTGGTGTCTAATGTCTATTCCAACCAACCTGTAAACTCTCTCTATCCTTCAAAACACACACTCATGGGGTTACATCTCTCTCCTTCTCATAAGTCTCAACTATCAATCTTATGTGTCTCTTTAAAGAGTTACAAACTCAATTTCTCGTTGAACACATATTACAATTCCTTATAGAATAAGATTTTTCTCTAACAAGAAATTACCATATACTGTAAAACACACTCTAAAATATAATCCTAATTACAATAAGAATTTGAGACACTTTCCTAACACTCTCAGGTTAACCATGTTCTTGATGTTAAAATGTTATTCCATGCTTGCTAAATAAGATCAGTTTTTATTGTAAAAATGAGTCATAAAACACCAATATATATGTATCTATATTACTATTAAAAGTGTGAAGACGTTTTGGTGTTTCAGTATTTATAGTCAAAATTTAATATTTGATTTTTTAATCTAATTTCTATTTGAATTATAACTACAAAATTTAATTGAATGTTATAACTTCAATCTAATTTCTACTTGAATTATTAAAAAAAAAAATTGAATTCTATAACTCCAATTCAAGTAGAATCCTATTTAGAATAATCAATACTTATTTATGTATGAATTATGTATTTAAATTCTATCACTAAAATTTAATTGTATTAAATTATATAAAATATTTAATTATAATTAATAATTATAATCCTAGTTGGATAAAAATAAATAAAGTAAAGAATCTCATATACAATTATATTTAATAATCATAATCCTAAGGGTAATTTACACAAAACCCCCTGAGATTTCAGGATTTAATAATCAAATCCCATATCATTCGTCAAATCCCCTGATATTTCAGATTTTAATCAAATTTCCCCCTCAAGCCAATTTTCATGTAAAAATGACTTAAATGCCACTCACATAAATTACAGTTTCATCCTTATTTTTTGGATATATTATACTTTCCTCCCTCTTATTTGGATAATTACACTTTCTCCCCTCTATAATATATATATATATATAAAAATTTGAAACAATTATTTAAAATTTGAACAAATATATAAAATTTGAACAAATATATATATATATATATAATTCAAAACAAATATATAAATTTTGAAATATATATATATAATTCGTAAACTATATATTAAATTTCAAAAGTATATATAAAATTCGAAAAAATATATAAAATTTGAAATATATATAAAATTCAAAAAAAAAATATAAATTTCGAAAAACATATATAAATTTACCCTCATAAAAAATAGAAAGGAAAGAAAAATAAAATGATGATGCTAGTATCCAAGAAGAGACAAACAATCAGCCCACTATCTTACCATATCCCACTTCTTCTTGTCCAACTTTTGCACATTTACCTATTTTTCCTTTAATTTTTTGTCCATTTAAAAAAATACAATAAAAAATAAATAATTAAGTACACAATATGACATGGGTCCCCATTCAACCTCACGTGCCTGGTCCAAACCATACACCCTGTCACGTGCCACTCACGTGGTGACATAAAAAAATAAAATTCATTTTTTGAAATATATATGTATTTTCAAATTTTATATATTTGTTTTGAAATTTATATATATATATTTCAAAATTTAATATATATTTTCAAATTTTAATATATTATTTATTAATTATATATATATATATTTAGAATTATATATATATTTTTTCTAATTTTATATATTTTTTTCAAATTTTACATATTTGTTTTGAAATATATATATATATTATATAATTCAAAAATATATATAAAATTTGATATATATATATATATATATATATTTCAAAATTTATATATTTGTTTCGAATTTTATATATATATTTTTTTATAGATGGAGAAAAGTGTAATTATCCAAACAAGAGGGGGGAAATTGTAATATGTCCAAACAAGAGGGGTGTAACTGTAATTTATGTGAGGGACATTTAAGTCATTTTGACATGAAAATTGGATGAAGGGGGGTATTTGATTAAAATCTGAAATGTCAAGGGTTTTGATGAACGACAGGGGGTTTGGTGATTAAATCCTGAAACCTCAGGGGTTTTGTGTGAATTACTCTAATCCTAATGGTATAAGGGATAATAAATGTAGTGTTCTTTTGCTCCTTAGATAACCTATATTCACTTTTAATATTAACCCTTAGATTTAATTCAATGATCATATTATGAAACCACTAATTTTTTTCAAAATCACTGTATCAATATTTAATTTCCTTATTTAAGTCTCCTAGGGCCCGTTTGGGAACTTGGTTTTGGTCTTGGTTTTGGTTTTGGTTTTGGTCTTAGTTTTGGTCTTGGGTGGTTTTAGGTAAATCTAAAACCAATATATAGTGTTTGGTAAGGAGTTGGTTTTGGTCTTGGTCTTGGTATAATTATATATATATATACTAATATGTATTAAAAATATATAAATATGAAAAATATATATATAAAAAATTGGAAAACAAGTAATTTTCGGGAAAAAAATATTTTTCAGAAAAATATAAAAAATAATTTTTTGGAAAATAATTAATTTTCGGAAAAAAAAATAATTAATTTTTTCCGAAAAATTAATTTTTGTCGAAAAAATATTTTTTTCCGAAAATTAATTTTTTTCCGAAAATATGATTTTTTTCCAAAAATTAATTTTTTCGACAAAAATAATTTTTGTCGAAAAAATATTTTTTTCCGAAAATTAATTTTTTCGAAAAAATATGATTTTTTTCCAAAAATTTATTTTTTGACGAAAAAATAAATTTTTCCGAAAAAATAAATATTTTCCGGAAAATAATTATTTTCGAAAAAATATTTTTTTTCCGAAAATTAATTTTTTTCCCAAAAATATGATTTTTTTCCAAAAATTTATTTTTTGACGAAAAAATAAATTTTTCCCGGAAAAATAAATATTTCCAAAAAAATAAATATTTTCCGGAAAATAATTTTTTTCCGAAAATATGATTTTTTTCGAAAATATTTTTTTTCCGAAAAATTAATTTTTGTCCGAAAATATGATTTTTTCCCGAAAATTAATTTTTTTCCGAAATTTTTTTTTTTCCCAAAATTTTTTTTTTCCCGAAAAAGATAATTATTTTCGAATAAATACTTTTTTCCCGGAAATTAATTTTTTCCCGAAAAATTTCAAAATAATTCATATTTTCGGCCATATATATATATATATATAGAGAGAGAGAGAGAGAAAAGTCAAAAATGGTGGGCCAAAACCATGTTTTAGTGGTTGGTTTTAGGGTGTCCAAAACCAAGTCAAAAACCGGCCAACCAAACATGGTCTTGGTCTTAAAATCAAAGACCAAGACCAAAACCAAGACCAAAACCGGGTTGATAAACGGAGCCTTAATATCATCCATATAATTCCTTCAACACAAATAACAACTCATATTTAATCCCATACACAAGTATACATAAATATATGAGTGTGTGACAAAGAAACAAATTGGTGTTACACTGGAATGCACCATGAATCCTAAACCCTCAAAAAAATGAAAAAATGAAAAAGATAAATCCACAAAAGACTTTACCCTTTGGATGAAACATACAGTAGGTGACTTGGGCTTCTAAAGTCTAAACTAAAGCAGGCCAGAGCTACTCGAGGCTGAGACATTAACAACCCAAGCAACATGACCCGTATTTGGGCCTTCACAGACATATATGTTGGGTAAAATTCACTCTACCTTGATCAACCTAATTCAAGTGTATATATCAAGATAGTCATGATCGGAATTCTAGGTAAAATTATTTTGGGTTCGTAAAATCGGAATCGTAAGATTTTAACAACTCGTATTATTATTTTTAAAAGTATTAATAATTAAATATATAATTTAGGTGTAAATTATATTATAATTTTCAAAATTTTCTAATACACTGGCCCTTTAAATATTTCCTCATAAATTTAGGTCATATATTGGAATATTGGACTAAATCATAAAATTTTTGGGCATTTCATATGAAGGGCGAAACTGTCAAATAATTATAAAAACGTAATAGAATCGTAGTAAAATTGTAAAATCGTAGCAGAATCGTAAAATCAAGATTCTAACTACCTTAGTATATATAGACTTCATATGTCCCAATTTAAGTGTTCACCTTCCTTTCATGTCATATCTAATAAGATTGTGTTTGATATGCATGAATGAAATGAAATGCAAGTGGTAATGGAATGAGAATGAAATGGAATAACCATTCCATTATATTATTTTGTTGTAAATATGAAACACATTAAAAATGGAATGAATTTAGAAAGAAATTTTCCAAAAGTATGTCTCTTAGTAATGAATATATTATTTTAATAAAATAGTATTATTTTATATTTTTACAAAAAAAATGTCGAATGGAAACGGTAATAGTACTAACGAGCAATGGAGAAGGGGCAAGCGGGCGGTGGTGGTTTGTCTACTTAAAATGTGTGAGGGTTGTATTAATAATTTTTAGAACACCACTCCATATGTTTAATAATGGAATGAATTTTCATTCCTTGAGATTGCTCATTCTCGTTCTAAACAAAAAGATGAATGACTATAATGCTCTTTCTTATTGAATTGCACTTAATACACTTTTGTTACTAATAAAGATTACAAAATATACCAATAACCTTGTGGTCTGATGGTATTTCCATTCCTCCCCAAATTGAGAAAGGTCTGGGGTTCGAGCCCTATAAGGCTCATATGGGTGTATGAGTTCTTTAACATTAAAAAAAAAAAAATATTACGAAATAATTGATGTAATTTTGATGACATAATCTCCATTCAAATTTGTGTAAATTAACACATTGTTTTTATAATTAATCGAAAAAATAATGCTTTTAGATTTTTATTACTCTCCAAAAAAAGAGAGTAATAAGTTGTAATTATTTTATTTTTAAAGAAACAAATTTATAACTAAAATTTGATTTGATTTAAATAATAAAATTTATTATTCTAAGTTCTTCTTTGCCTTAAATAAAAAGCTTCTTTTCATACGATATATATTCATAATTGTAGGGGTTCATGATTTAAATTGATATAGAAATAGTTTCTACACTCGTTAACACGGAAATGAAGATGATAATTTTATTGTTTTTCTCTTGATTACAGGACTGTAGAAAAAATAGAAGAAGATGAGAGAAACAGTACAAGTAACTTGAAGATTACTCTTTTTCTCTTTAAGAATCTCTCCCTTTAATACCGAAAAGTCCCCTTAAAATGAGATCCCACCTCCTATTTATAGGCTCTGGATAGATCATAAGTTAGTGCCACGTCACAATACCAATTTGCGATCCTTTGTCGCGAAGTATTTTCCGCGAGTGTTGATAATATCGCGGGCTTCTTGTTACAGAGCTCTTCTCGCGGATCATAGATCCCTTGCAAATCCTTCTTTTTTCCTATTCTTTTATCTTTTCCCTTAATGTCATAACTTCCTAGGATCATGTCATTTATGCATTTTTTTCTTTACATGACCCTAAACATCTTTTAGTTTATTCTAGGTACTTTATTTTGAGTGATTTTGATAAATGAGGTTACGACCCACCATTTATTTCTTCAAAACGTTTCCTTAGAATAGCCAATAAATACTCCATACGCGATCAGCTCATAGGGTCGCGGGATTGACTTTTTGGCTATGACCCCATTGTCAAACTTCCTAACGATTATCTCTTTGTAGAGCTTTCTAACGTATCCAATCTCATCATGAGATATCCTGTTGTCATTTTTCCAACTTCCCATATTTTTCATAATTCTTTTGATATACCCTTGGGTTCGTAAGTTATGCTATCGCGAACCCTCCTTTACAATAATAAATTTATAAATTACTTTAATAACAAAAATCTTTTTTTCTCATGTTATGTATATAGATAGTGTTGAATAATTACTTAATCATTTTAAACTTTATACTCATTATATATATATATATATATTAACCTAAAAGCATTATTTTTTATTAATTATAAAAAACATGTGTTAATTTACACAAATTTGAATGGAGATTACGCTATCAAATTTTCATCAATTATTCCATAAGTTTTGTTAATAACAAAAGTGTTTTAAGTATAATTTCATAAGAAAGGGCATTATTGATAGGTGTCAAATGTTGTCCATTTTAGGCCCATAACTCACTATTGTTACGTCTTATCATTACATTATTTGGTATTTTTATGCGGTTTGTGTGTTAAAGCTTATTTCAGGAGTTTAACAAAGAAATGAGTTAACTTTGGTGAATAAACCAAAGACATGTTTGTATTTATCCACAAAGAGAGCAAAATAAGAGTTTTCAAGCAAAAAGTGGCTCCTGGAGGGCAAAAATGACATTTTTCGCAATCGTAACTTCGGGAAACATATCAAAGGAGTCGAGGGGGTTCTAATGGAGCAATAATCAAGAAAAGTGATTTCCAAGTATTTTGCTACGCTTACAATAGCTAAGAGTGCCTAGAAACATAAAAAACTACGTTCAAGCTACGCTTGTGGATTTTGGCCTACAACTAAGCTACCCTTAAACGTAGCTCCCCTACGCTTAAGCGTAGGGGCCAAGCATAGATAATAGTTGGGAAGTTGAGTCTCGATCTGAATTGAACTCTTTTGACATATCTTCGACTCCAACACCTCTAAGCACGTGTATATGACATATTATATCAGATTGAAGGGTTTTGCTCAGATTTGAAGAGAAACACATCAAAGAGGAATCATACTCAAATGGGACAAGTTGAATACAAACAAAACTCTTCTCAACTTCTTCAATAAATACTAAGGTCTGCTACAAATCTAAAGAGTTTCAAATTTATATAATTTTCAAAGTACTATATCTAGAGATTCACACAGAAGGGAGTTATTCAAGACCTAGAGATCTGGAGAAGAAGATCTTGGAGGCCGTTTCCACATCAATGATACAGTCTCTCACCACCATAAACAACTAATTTGATATCTAGTCAAGTAATGTAGTTTATTTATTTGTTTCAATTGTAACGAGGGGAAATTATGACCACAGTGTGATGATTGTGTAGATCTGTGACCGTAGTTATTCGTGACATGAGATTTTGTATTTATTCTAATTCTTGTCTTAGATTGAATGAATGTATTATCTCAACCAATCATGTTATATTAAACATATCATGATTTTTTACACAATAATGCTTAACACTTAAAACTCTAGATTTACATAGGTCATGCCTCAACGAGGTGATATATACATACTTTAGTTTAATTTTATGTTGTAGGAGTAGATGACATGTATTAGTCACACTCTGTCCGGAGATGTGTTGTAGCGAATCCGGTGGATAATATCATTTTTGGGACGTATTTGACTATTTGCGGTACGATCTGATTCATAGTGATGGATCGCCCTCTTGCAATTGAGCAAGTATATAGTTATATTATGCGATTAGTGGTGGAGTATGAAAACCTTAGTTTTTCTCTACCTTGATTACAATCATAATTTAAATACTGTTTTTAGTTAACCTTAATTATAGATCTCAAAAACAAATCAAACATTTTTCAAACTATAATTCAATACTTTTAGATTGCTAGAGTGAATAATCCAAGTCTTTATGTGATCAATATTCCCTTTCTCAAGCCGATTTGTGCTACAATACGATTCGTGTGCTTACGATATGTTAAACCTTGTCTTCCTAAGGGGTCGTTCTTAATCACTATTTTTAATCCCGTTCGACGTGCATCAATTATAATCATTTATGGAATAATTAAAAGAAAATGGGGCATTTTTTTTTAAAATATAAGTGGTAGTTTAGGGGGGTTATTGCACAATAATAATTCAAGAGGGTATTTACAATTTTGACCATAGTATGGGAGGTTTTATGCCATTTTCAAAGTTTGTGGAATTTCTTAAGGGAAAGCGTAAAGTTTAGGGGTTTAATGCATTTTACTCTTATCACAAGTATATGATACTTAAGTGATGTTAGATATTATAAGAGGTTAAAAATGTCATTTCATTAGGGAGAATGACAAGACTGACTATTTATACCATTTTAGACTGCTGACGTGAACGAATTCTATTTTCATATTGGCGTCATTAAAATAATAAAGGGGGAAATAGATACTGGAACCAAATTAAAAGATGGCAAAAGTGCAAAATACCCCTCAACTATCCTAAGCGAGTAAAATATTCCATTATACTATAAAAGTGAGCAAATCAGTCAATCAAGTTCTCAAAATTGAGAAAGTTGAACACTAGACCCACTTTTTGAATATCAAATTACAATTGTACTCCTATTTTAATTTTTTGTAAGAAAATAAAAACAAATATAATATGTAAAAAGACTAAGATACATTCATTAGTTCTATGTTCATTTGTTACCCAAACACCACACTTCAAGGGTGTATTTTACAATTTTGACTATGTAATATTCTATTTTTTGGATTGATTAAGATATTTTAAAAAATAGTTCTATTTTATCCGCGCTAAACATGACTAATTTATTTTTATTTTTTTACTTTTAATTTATCTAATAGTAATTCGTACACTTTAAAAAAAAATTCAATTACAAAACAAATTAATCGGAAATTAGTTTTTATAATCTTTGGATTATATTTTACTCTTTTAAAAATAAATTTATCGTTGAATTTATTTATTGTAATGGTTCAAAAAAATTATTATTTTTGCTCAACTCCCTCTAAAATAAAAATTATTTTCGTTGTCACCCTAAAGTATTTTTTAGAATCCCTCATTGTCTATTTGGATACATGTTTGAATTTTTTTAAAAGGTCTTGTTTGGTAAGTGGTTATGGTTCCACCTAGTCTGGTCTTGGTTTTCAGGGACCAGACCATGTTTGTTTGGACTGGTCTCAAAATTTGGAACCATACCAAATTGAACCAAATGTGATGTTTTTGGAACAATTTTTGTGTGTGTTTCCACATGATCTGGTCTGGTATTGGTAACTAAAATAAGATTTTTGAGACCAACGATTAAGACCACCAAAAACCAAAATTGAATAAAAATAAGACTAATATGCAAATTAAATTAAATAATACATAAAAATAATAATAATAAATGAATTAAATAATATATAATAATAAATAAATAATAAATTAATAAAATAAATTTATAAATAATTAAAAAATAAATAAAAATAATGAATTATAAACAAAATGAATTAAATAATACATAATAATAATAATAAATAATAAATTAACAAAATATTTTCAAAATAATTAAAAATGAATAAATAATAATAATAAATAATAATAATAAATTAATAATATAAATAAAAAATATTTAAAAACAAAATAAAAATAATGAATAATAAACAAAATGAATTAAATAATACATAATAATAATAATAAATAAATTAATAAATAATAAATTAATAAAATATATTTATAAATAATTAAAAATGAATAATATAAATAAAACATATTTAAAAATAAAATAAAAATAATGAATAATAATCAAAATGAATTAAATAATCCATAATAATAACAATAAATAAATGAATAAATAATAAATGAATAAAATATATTTATAAATAATTAAAAATGAATAAATAATAATAATAAATTAATAATATAATTAAGAAATTAAATAAAACATATTTAAAAATAAAATAAAAATAATGAATAATAAACAAAATGAATTAAATAATACATAATAATAATAAATATGAATAAATATAATAATAAATATATGAATAAATAATAAATTAATAAAATATATGAATAAATAATAAATTAATAAAATATATGAATAAATAATAAATTAATAAAATATATGAATAAATAATAAATTAATAAAATATATTTTAAAATAATTTAAAATTAATAAATAATAATAATAAATTAATATTATAATAATATAAATAAATAATGAAATAATAATTAATGAAATGAATTAAGTAATGAAATAATAGTAAATAAATTAATTAAATAATTAAATAATAATAAATAATAAATAAATGAATAGAATATATTTATAAATTAATATATAAATGAAAAATAATAATATACATAATAAATTAATAAAATATATTTATAAATGAAAAATAATAAAATAAAGTAAATAATACATAAAAATAATAAATGAATATTATAATAAATAATAAATAATATTTATTTTTCTATTTTTTTAAAGCGAAAAAATCAGACCAAATTATTTTACCAAATATAGTCTGGTTCAATGTTTGTGAGACCGTGACTATCAGACTAAACCGCTTACCAAACAGACTTTTAAGTTCAGGATCTTGACAAGTCATACTAAACCAGACCGGACCCAACTAGACCACACCAGACCAGACCAGACAAGACCGTCTACCAACATGGCTAAAGTGTACGAATTACTAATAGATAAATTAAAAATAAAAAATTTAAAAAATAAATTATTCATTTTTAGCACGGATAAAATATAACTAATTTTTTTTAATCTTAATTAATCCAAAAAATAGAGTATTACATAGGCAAAATTTCAAAATACACCCTTAAAGTGTGATGTTTGGGTAAAAAATGGACATATGACTAATGAAAGTATCTTAGTCTTTTTACGTATTATATTTATTTTTAATTTTTTACAAAAGGTTAAAATATGGATACAATTATAATTTGACATTCAAAAAATAGGTTCAGAGGGCAACTTGTTTAATTTTGAGAACTTTAAGGATTGATTTATTCACTTTTGTAGTACAAGGAAATATTTTGCTCATTTTGGCATAATTTCGGACGGGTATTTTATACTTTTGCCTTAAAAGAGTATATCTAGAATAAATAAAACATAAAGGTTTAGTTGAGATAATGCCTAAATTAAAGGAATATAAGTGAAATTAACCCAAATAAATAAAATCTAATAAAAGTGTCTAGTTTATTTTGATTCATTTTTCTGGTATCATAAGGTACCAGAAAAACAAGTATAACCTGTTTGCCTCTAGAAATCAAATTCCAATCTGACTGCATCTGATCTAACAAAGTGGTTCACTTCCGAAAAAAATAAAAAAGTGGTTCACTTCCGGTCTTGAAAGCTAGTTGAAAGTCAGCCACATCTGTAAGTAGCTACCAACCCCTCTCACTACTTCTTTTGACCAAAAAAGCATCACAGCTTGGTGTCATAGCTTCTGTCACTGCACCAATCCCAGCCCTTGATTTAAAAAACAAAACTTGTCAGATCACAATAGCATGCACATCAACCTCAACATTCATGTTTTTAATTCAAACAAACTTGTCTCCAAAGTTTTGTCGTTTTGTCCCAATCAATTTCCCAAGGTTGTTCTTAACCACCTTTTGAAAGTAGTTCTTAACCACCTTTCAAACCAGTAGACAACTACTTTTTGGACTCTACCAACCTGGTCACCAAGAACAACCGATTAATTGCCCATGACGGTCTAAAACCCTAACCCCCAATTATACACATGTGTCTATATTACTATATATAAATACCAAATCTATGCTTAGCGATAGTGTGAAACAAGTAGAAGCCGAAGCTATGGGGAGTGCTGAAACTCCACTTTTGATCAAAAGCCACAGTGAGGAAGAGGAGAATAATGTTGGTTTTGTGAGACGTTTCGGTGGCGAGTCCAGGAAGCTGTGGAAGCTTGCTGGGCCTGCAATTTTCACGGCTATATGTCAGTACTCCCTCGGTGCACTTACTCAGACCTTCGCCGGTCAGCTCGGTGAGGTCGAACTCGCCGCAGTCTCCGTTGAGAACTCCGTCATCGCCGGCCTTGCTTTCGGAGTCATGGTAAACTAACTTTAACTGATTAGTTTATATCAATTACAAATTTCACACACACACACACACACACACACACACAAGTATATGTAGTTATTTATATAGATATAGTTATGCGGTATATACCCTATATATATTTCAGCCAAAATGCTCTGCCTATCACATGGCGGTCATGGGATGTAAAGTTTGGGCTCTGTACATGTACACCAAAATTTACGGGAGGCAATCCTTAAATATGGGATTGGCTCCCCACTTGTGCAGCAAAATATAGTTGTGGGAATCCGATCCTCTTCTAATGTGGTCCGTGTTAATTAATTAGCATTTTCTTAGAGATCTGATGAACTATATTCAGGTCCAACATTATTTGACATTGTGGTATACAAAGTGGCTGTCTCAAAATTTTAATATATTATTATCTAGTAAATATTTCTAATGTATCATTCAAAATTTTAATATATTATTTATCTAGTATATCTTTCTAATGTATCATGCTTTTGGAGTGAAATTATTTGACATTATTTAATCTAGAAAAACATACGAGTGGGCATAATGCACTTTTCATAATTTCATGGGGATATAAGGGTATTTTTTTGTAATTTCAGTGGGCATTCGTATTTTAGTAATTAAGGATTTTTTTGTGTAAATTTTTAAAAATTAAGCCTATAATATATTAGAAATGCTAAACATCATAAAAATAAATTCATGACAATATCATGAATGATGTAGATGCATAAATAAATTGATACTGGTCTCATCATGGATCTTGTGCTTGGGTGTGATATATATATATATATATATATATATATATATGTGTGTGTGTGTGTGTGTGTACATATATTATACTAAAGATTTATGACACCTATACGAATTTATTTTATGGATGTAGTGTTGTAGTTTTTGAAAAATAGAGATGATCAAATTGTTGAAGTGGGCATGGAGTTGTGTATTGTTCATTTTTAAAAAAAAAAAAAATTCGAACAGTCCTTAGCCTTCTTCTAATTAAATCACTTCATGTACTTAACACACTTAAGGTATTAGACATGAGAAACAATTTAAGCAGAGTGTAGAGTCTAGACTCTAGAATCGACCATATATAATGGAGTATATTTCATATTTTGTTTATTATTTTTGATACGTGAATCCAGTTGGGAATGGGAAGTGCACTGGAGACGCTGTGCGGACAAGCATATGGTGCAGGACAGCTGAGGATGTTGGGTATATACATGCAGAGATCATGGGTGATATTGTTGACCGCGGCTTGTATTTTGGTTCCCATATATGTCTTCTCTCCGCCAATCCTCGAGGTTATTGGAGAGACTACTCAGATCTCCGAAGCAGCCGGTCAGTACTGCCAAATCTCTCTTTAGACTAGCTAGGACATTTTAAAAATCATTAGATACAAGAAACATATATTTCTCTTTATATATGCTATATATTCAGACTAGGACATTTTAAACCATTAAATAGAAGAAACTAAGTACATGACTACTTGTTTTTACCGATTCTGAAACGATTGATATGTCTTTTGTTCATTTGAATAGTTTAAGAGAAGATAAATGTATTCTTATTGTTATTTATGAAGAGCTCTTGTTTGTTTTAGACTGGTGGCTATAATAGCAGTAGAAAGAAAAAAGAATAATCAAATTGAATGTCGGGACCATGTTGACCTGACCCCTATTTTTTCGATTTAGAGGAAGGGGTGGAATGGGATGAAATGAGTGTGTAGTTTAAGGCCAACCTTCTAGTTTTGGATATCATAATATTGACCGAAAAAATAAGAAAAAGAGATTAAAGTAAAAATTTCAAAGCTATGATAAAGCCAATTAGATTTGTTTTTTTGTAGGTCAATTTGCTATTTGGATGCTCCCACAGTTGTTTGCATATGCGTTGAACTTTCCAATACAGAAATTCTTGCAAGCACAGAGGAAAGTCCTGGTAATAGCCTGGGTGTCAGGTGTGGTACTGGTACTGCATGCATTTTTCAGTTGGTTGGTGATATTGAAGCTTAATTGGGGCTTGGTTGGGGCAGCAATCACCCTAAACACCTCATGGTGGCTTATAGTTATTGGACAGTTGTTATACATATTTATCACCAAATCAGATGGTGCATGGAGTGGATTCTCATGGTTAGCATTTGCTGATTTGTGGGGCTTTGTCAAGCTTTCTTTGGCTTCAGCAGTAATGTTATGGTAAATTTACCTTTCTTATAAACATGTAAATAAATATAGTACTATGATCATATCATCATACCCTTTCATACATGATACTAACACAGTAATGTGGTTAATTTGTATTGCAGCTTAGAGTTTTGGTACCTAATGATACTGGTGGTCATAACAGGTCGTTTGGCTAACCCTTTGATACCAGTTGATGCCGTCTCGATTTGGTAAGACCATCTTCTTTCTCATTCTTGTTTCAGTCTTTGTTCAACTTTCGTAGGTGAAATAACCCCTATATACTGTGATTAGTCTTATTTTTTCAGCAGTGATTCTTTAGGAAGGAAGAGAATACTATGCGATTCATGTGAATTGGGCTTAACATCCTCATTGTAAAACTTTTGCAGCATGAACATTAACGGATGGGATGCGATGATTGCGCTAGGATTTAATGCTGCCATAAGGTAATGGTTCCAGCACCCACTCTATCTTCTCTAATTTTCATTCAAAAGCATGTGCTAATTAGTAATTTGCTTCTTTTTAGTAATTTCATGTTTCCTTTAGTAGCTGAGAAGGAAGAAACAAAAGAGCTCAATTCCTTCTTATCTTTCGACTGGTCAATCAAATGGATAATACATATATATATAAGAACTCACCATGAATTAATGTTCTTTACAGTGTGAGGGTGTCAAATGAACTTGGAGCTGGTCATGCTCGCACAGCAAAATTTTCAGTGCTAGTGGTTTCCATCACATCCGTGTCCATTGGAGTTGTTTGTATGGCCATTGTGTTTGCAACAAGAGATTATTTTCCATACCTATTCACCACCAGCGTGGAAGTTGCTACTGAAACTACCAAACTTGCATTGTTGCTTGGAATCACAGTTCTTTTAAACAGCCTTCAACCAGTCTTATCTGGTACGCACATATTTTCTCTAATGATTCCCAAAGATGCAAAA
The DNA here is from genome assembly GCA_963922005.1 of Cornus suecica. Lineage (NCBI taxonomy): Eukaryota > Viridiplantae > Streptophyta > Magnoliopsida > Cornales > Cornaceae > Cornus > Cornus suecica. Next base: position 89,156,422 of record OY998240.1, read on the forward strand.
AATATTCATGCTCTTCAAAATTCTAAAATGATTTAACAACATTCCCTTTTGTGGCCTTACATGGCACAGAGATATAACCTTTTATTGTTCTTATTTGTGAAGGGGTTGCTGTTGGAGCTGGATGGCAATCTCTTGTTGCATACATCAACATTGGGTGCTATTATATTATTGGATTGCCTGCAGGAATACTTTTGGGATTCACATTTGATTTTGGAGCCATGGTAAGTTCTAGAAGATCTTGATATGACATGAAAATCTGTAGACAGAATCATCAAATAATATTCTTGATTGTTCTTGACATTAGCGCAATTTCAATAATATATGGTGTAAATTTGAGGGTACCTACAAACTACATTTTGTCCGATTTATCTTGTCTAATCTGGTAACAACATGTGTACTTTTTAAAATTTTTTTTTATATATATATATTATTTTTCTCTTATGTATATATGATTAATTTTAAAGAATTTTGACGAACTATCTCTCTTTTTTTATGGTACAAATTTGTTCTTGTGATTTGCAGGGAATTTGGAGTGGGATGATTGGAGGCATTTGTTTGCAGACCATTATCTTAGTTGTCGTCACTAAATTCACGAACTGGAGAAAAGAAGTTAGTGATTTCATCTTTTAATATTCTTTAAGAGCAGTATTATTATTGAGATGTTCACTTTGATTGAAATCTCAAACAATTATCATTACTTAATTTTGCAGGCTAATGAAGCAGAAAGTCGTGTTAAGAGATGGGGAGGAGGGGTCTCATACCCTGATGATGAAAGTTGAGATTCAAGAAGATGACACAAGCAAAAAATGTTTTGGCAGAGATTATGAGAAAAAGTAACACATACTACTTAGTTTGTCTTGGAAAGGGATGAATTTAATTCTTAAACACTAACCTTTTTTTCTCATATATGTCTTGACAGTTTCGTAAGGGTGGTGTAGCTAGTGATCCAATTTCGATTCTGTAAAAACTTGCTAGTGTCACCTATTGAGCTTATTAGGTCTTGGAAAAATAAACACATTTAGATGTGATATTGGGATTCTTGTAGTACTTAGGATGGGGATTGTCATTCCATTTTGCTGTATTTCCATTGGCTTGGATAATCTTCAATTTCATCTCTATTCAACAAATTTGCAAATGTTTAATTTGGTTTCTTAATCCTTGGCCATATAATCCCAACAAAACTTTCAAAATCATTATTGGCTGATACCAGAAGATGTCACAGGAATATTATAATTTTGTGACTTAATTATGATCACAACTTACAAGGAAAAAACTTCCTAGAAAACAAAAGTAACAATAAGTTGTTATACAAGGCTTATAACAACTATGCAAAAAAAACAAAAAAAAAACATGAATATCAGTGGGGGGAATAACTTGCGTTCATGGCTTGCTTTGCCAACTTTTGGGCATCTCGTTAGGAAATTTTTTAACTTCATCAACATTTGTAATAAAGAATAATAGTCTCAAGTTCACTACAGGAAATAACATCACGAAACACATTCTGCTCTATTTAGTTACTAATATGAGTGTATTGGTAGAATATAAATACACAACATATATATATTATTGGCAAATATTAGTTCAAATTTTCTTATTTTTTTTCTACTGTGGAAATTCAAAGTATATTCCGGAAAGGGAAAAACATATAAAGGTTTTTATCTTGAACCCTAATTGCAGTCAAGTTCCATAAGATAAGCAAATGAAGAATTTCTTATTTGTTTATAAAAGGAAAACTAAAAAAGTGTTTTTTTTTTTTGTTTATTCGGTAAATGAAATTAAACTAAATATTGTTAAGCCTTTCGATGTTATTTTTCACAAAAGAGTGGCACCTTATCAAGTGGAGAAGATCAAGATGTATTACACCAATATGAGGAAGAAAATAAAAATAACTTTGCAAGATAAAAGGAGAATTGCATTGAATTGTAAAAGCACATCTTATTGTTATAAAATTATAATGCTCAACAAAATTCCTCTAAACATTGACTTTCACAAATCTTTATGCATAATTCCTGAAAATAAAGAAAAAAAATTTAAAAATAAAATAAAAACAAAAATTCCCATAACTTCAAGTTTTGTGATATATTGCAACACTTTTGCCGGGGTGGAAAAAACTGGCCTTGAGTTTTAACCTAAATTTCAGTCATTCGAAATTCCGAGCATGGCATTTCATCTATTCTTTTTTTTTTTCCTAACTCGAATGAAATATGATATTCTTCCTAACCTAACAAAAAATACATTGCCACAAGAAATATAATTATTTTTAGGGTTCGTTTGGGTGCGCGAATTTGGAATTACATTGGAATTGGAATGTCATGGCATCTCAATTCCACAAATACAATTCCAAATACATTGTTTGGATGTGTCTTGGAATTCAAGTGTAATTGGAATTCATTCTCAAAGCTAACACAATTTAAATATAAAAGATCATAACTTTAAAATTAAAATAGACAATATAGATATATATAAGTTTAGGTATTCATAATTTCATATATATACATGTGTATGTATGTGTGTATATACATGTATGTGTATATATGCGTGAATTTATATGTATGTGTTTATGTGTATATATGTGTGTGTGGCTATATATTTGTGTGTATGTGTATTTATATTTGTATACATATGCGTCTATGAGTTCATATATATAAGCATACATATATATAAATGTGTATATATGTTTCTATATATAAGCGTGTTTATATATATTGTATATATATAGGTGTGTGTGTATATATATATATATATAGGTGTGTGTGTATATATATATATATATATAGGCGTATGTATATATATATAGATATTTATGTATATGTATGTATGTGGTGATTGTGAAAAATTTGTTGTTAGAAAGAGAATATTTAGTGGGTCAAGGTTTGGAGAAGATGTGGAATTGGAAATCACAACTTTTCCTTGTGGAATTAATTCAGACGGGTGGGTGGGATGGAAGAGTTCCCGGGTCCTTCACCATGAGGTCCTATGTTCAAATCCTCCCAACTATGTTTCCGTCTTGTATCTAGCGTTTTAGAGCTGAGGTGATTAATTTTACGGATTCAAATGCATTACCTTTAATGCATGTTTGGTACGTTGGAATGGAATTCCCAATGAATGAAATTTCATTCTTGGGAATGGATTTTCATTCCATTACTAAAGCTATGGAATGATCATTCCATTCCTTTAGTAATACTTTTAAAACATAAAATTACTTAAATAACCCTCTTATATTTCAAAAAAATAAGCCACTGCCATTTTGTCACCGTCGCTACCTTTATTATCCGTCATTACTATTCCCGTTATGTTTTACCATTTTTCTTGTAAAAAAATTAAAAAATCGTATTATTTTATTTAATTTTATATTTAATACTAAGAAGAGTATTTTTGAGAAAAAAAATTAAAGTTCATTCCATTACCAATGTGCTTCATATTTACAACCAAACAATAGAATGAGAATGGTTATTCCATTCCATTTTCATTCTCATTTCATTCCCACTTTCATTCCATTTCATTCAACCGTACCAAACGTGCCATTAGAGGTGTCCATTTGTCCCACATCGAATCCGGATGGGAAAGTGAATGTATATATAATGGGTGGATGTTAGTTTCACCTATCAGCTTAAGCTTTTGTATTAAATTGCGAAACATCCGATTCATTACAGTTGGTATAAGACTAAGAGTCAAACTCAATCCTTGATCCTGTGTCACGTAATATAGATAAATAAAAAATAAAGCTCATTTTTTAACTCAAATAAAAGTTAAAGCCCATTCTGACCTAATAGAAATTACACAAGCACAATTCTATTTCTTTTAAATGATTAGTTAATATGACCCATTAAAACTTTCACAAACTATAATTTGTTGTTGTTGATGGGTTAATAAAGTCTTATTTTTAATTACTTTAATAAGTTATTGAATCAAGAAAATAATTGACACTCCTTCCTCATAATTCTCACCTTTTTTGTTTATCTATGAATGACCTATAATATTTATTCTTAATTGTCCAAATATAACTATTTTTAACATGATTGATATTTGATTCTTTGTTAAAAATGATAAATGAATAATTAAAAAAATTAACTATGAGTTAGAATAGAATTAAATGAGTGAATAAAAAGTAATATGAAATAAAAAATGACCGGAACAACATTTTTTAGTTAAAAAAAATACAATCACATTGACTTTGATATTAGATTGAATTTTATTTTTTTGGAAATAAGATGATCATATTTTCTTTAAACCTTTGTCTGCTTAGTCTGCTATTCTTCCTCCACTATGAAGCTATGGTACAATATATTTACACAGATGCATATCGATGGCCATAATTATTGTTAAGACCCTTTTCCTGTCCGTCAAAAAATTTGAAATCACTGAAGCATATCTTAAAACCAATTGTTGTTAGGGGTGGCAAAAAAACCCGTCCCGCCCCGCCCCGACTCGCCCCGTTTATCCCGCCCCGCCCCGTTCCGTTTAGCTAACCGGGGCGGGTATGGGGCACCCCCGCCCCGCCCCGCCCCGATTAGCTATATAATATATATATTTATCTATATATATCTATATTTATATTTATCTATATATATGAATAAACATGTATTGATGAATTATTTATTATGCTTTTGAAATTTTTGATTTTGATTTCATATAGATTTATTGTTTGATTTTGATCTCTTATAGTTAGATTTGACTTTGGGATTTTATTGTTATTTGGGGGAAAAATAATACGTAAACCAGCGCACATGTGTTGCAATGGTATAATCTCACTCCCAAATTGGGAAGGTGAGGAGTTCGAGCCTCTTAGGAGGCATTTGTGGGTGTGGTGTGAGTTTCTTACCATTCAAATTTTTTTTTTACGCATAGGGATATTTTTGAGATTTCGTGTAAAGTTGTGTTAGTGGATTTTCCTAGAAAGTTTTTTAAGTGTTGATCCTACTAACCTTAGTGTATAAGAGCTAGGGATGACAAAATGTTCCGACCCGGCCGGGTTTAGACCAGTCCCAATCCGATTGGGGCGGGTTTGGTAAACTTATAAACGGGTTTAGGACGTGTTTGGTATCCAAAATTAAAACCCGAAGCGGGTTTGGGTCGGGTTTGGGTTTTCTGAAAAACCCATTGGTAACCCGACCTCAACCCGTTTACGATTTTAATTTTAATTTTTTATATATATATGTGCGTCTTTATCTATATATAACTCATTAATCTGATTCTTGGTATTGACATCTATATATCTATATATTTTTTGGAAGAATTTCAGTCAATATGCGTATATATACATTTGTTTGTCTAAATATGTGGAATATTTGGTTTATAACGTAAAACACAATATATGCCTAGAATAAGAGAGAAATGCTTGGTTTATAACTTAATTTGTCATCAAACGCATTATAACTTAATTTGTCATCAAATAATTTAGTAAATCAACTGTGATTCTAAATTATTAGAAATAATTTAGTACAACCGATGGTAACCCGATGAAATCCGTTTATACCGATGGGGTGGTAATGGTATTACCGATTACAACCCGTCTCGGGTTTGGGACGGATTTGGTATTAGTAATTTTTAAATGGGGTAGTAATGGTATTAGCCAAACCCGTCCCAAACCTGACCCGTTGCCATCCTTAATAAGAGCATGTCATTGTGGTAAATAAGTTGATCTTGTTAGGGTAACTTAGACTAGTATAAAGAGTGGATTGTCTTTTTTCTCCTTACCTCTCTTCTTTAGCTAATTTGGTCAAGGGGCAACATAGGTCATTTTATAAGAGAATTGTGAAGAGAATTCTAGAGAGAGGTGATGTGCCAACACCACATAAATCCCTACCATCTCATCCCATTCTTCTTCAATTGTGGCCCTAGGATGGAAAGGGTAAGTGATGGAAATTTGGGGCATTTATATATACACGTATGGGTTGGATTTTTGGTCACTTTTCAAGACACCAAACAAGACCTAATTCTCCTCTCTATAAGCCCCAAATTCGGCAGCCCCTGCTCACTCTCTACTCCATTTCAAAAATCTGATTTCCATCTCCTTTGCTTGAGAATTTGGTGAGACTTCCAACTAACAATTTGTTCCTCATATCTTTGTGATTCCATTAATACCAAAAGTGGTAAGTAAAACCCTACTATTGTGATATTTTCTTCTTGAATCTTCACTTATTTCATTTTGGGTAAAACTTGTGATTTGTATTGATATATTGTTTTCTTTTATAAAAGATCTTGGCAAAGGAGCTTAGTTGAACTTCTCCTACACCATTTCGAATTTGGAAGCTTAAATTGGTGAGTTGTTTCTCTCTTTTCCCTTTTCTGATTTATTTTCCCGTAAAATTCCATTGTTGAGAATTTGATTCCAAAGTTTGAAACTTGGAAGTTTGTTCTCAAAAGTGTGTTTATATCTTGCTTGGGAACACACTTGTAAATAATACTTTGTTTGAATATCTCTAATGTTGGAATAAACTTATTTTTTTTGGGATTTCCTTGGAGATTGTTGATCACTTTTGAGCCTGAACCATTTTTCTCTTCAACTTCATATACCATCTTGATCTTAAATTCAAGTTGAAATCCTAACTTGTGGGTTTATGGAAATCTCTACGCTTCTTTGTAGACTTGATTATATTTTTGTCAATTCTTGCTAAAAATGACTCTTTTAACTCTATTATTCACTAAGGAAATTGATGGCAATTTCTTGAAAGCCTTCGTGCCATCTTGAGTTAAATTCAGTTCAAACCTCAATCTTGAGCTATAAATTCTTATGAATGACTTTGGATTCTTACTTTGACAATTCTTTACAAAATTCTTATTCTCAAGCTTATTTATTCTCCTTGTTGATATTTGGTAGCTTTGGGGAAGTTTGTGTGCCATTTTGAGATTTTCCTCATTATAAATCCTAAATTCCATATTCATTGAAAATTTATTTATAAGCCCTTAAAAATTGTTTTGGCTTTATTGTTATAGTTCTTGACAAAAACCTCATTCTTGATCCCAATTTTATCTTTTCTTTTGGTCATATTGGTAGCTTCACACTCTTCTTGAAAATTCTTGTTAAAGAAGGTTTATTGTAGCTTTGCTTCTTGTGGTTGGTAAATTCTTGACAAACCATATTAGTAAGTTCATTTCTTTCAATTATTGGTATTTTGCTAGCTTTGGAAAAATCATAGAGACTTGGTGCGCCTTTTGGAAACTTTTTGGAAAAAGCTTTTGGAATTCCGTCGCTTGCTCTCGCTTATTGGTTACATTTTGGCTTGGACTTGAGGTAGGGGTTGACGCTCCACTTTCTTTCCCGATTTCGTGGGTGTGTGCGTCTTTGTATGTATATTTATACATACTAGTTGAGTCATAATCTAGAAACATGCTCTAGGCCCCCCTTTTTCTTTTAAATGCTTGATTTATGATACATTGCTTGGTATATTTTTGTGGGAATGATTAGTAATCTTAAATTTAAAATTTAGATTTATACTTATGAATATGGAAGTATGATGAAACTGTTGAGAAATGATCTACGTGATGCATATTTGAATATTGATATCATTTTCATGTTGCATTCATGGACCTTGTGGTTTTGAAACCGTTTGGATAGTCGCAACAACTAGCCAGTCGGGTTCTCGTGACCGGTGAAGCTAGTATCTCCCAAAAATGAGAGGTGGGGGAAGACTATGTCCAAACCCGTGGTTGTTCCAGTCGGGCTTGTGGTCCCCGAGTTCTTTAAGAATGACGACATTTGATATCCATGTTTCCCTAGTGATAGGGTTGTGCATTAGTGACATATTTCATCCTATCACTTGTATTGATATTTATTGTTGTTTATTTATGGATATCTTGTGTAAATTATTTGTTGAGCATGTAGGGTTGTTTGTGGGTACGACGGGGTCCTGGATTGGCACACGTGCCATGTGGGACAATCGGACCAACCTAGGTTTAGTAGCATGCACACGGGTTGGGTTCTACCACTCGGACGATCGAGATCGAGGTGGTGAAGATTCTCTTACTGAGCTAGTTGAAGCTCACCCCTTACTTAACATTTTTCAGGTTATGACATTGCAAATGATGGACTTTAGGAGGTTCGGGTTGGCGATTGAAGCACTAAGTCCTCTTTTGTATATTTTGGGCGTTTAATGTATTTTCTACCCGAAATCTTTTTGTACTTAAAAGCGGATAAAGGCATGTATATGTTCTTTTGGCGGGCTAGGGTGTTAGCCTTGATTATAAAAATATGTGTATTTTGAGACTTTGAAACACTTTAAGTTTATTTTGCTTAAGAATGTATATTTTGGGAATATTGGTGTTTTATAAGCTTTCGAGCTTGCGTTTGGGGCTTTTCAAGTGAATGACGATATTGAGATATGAATATATGTGTATTTTGTGAGTCTTGACTCAAAAATTCAGTTTTTGTACATTTTCCAAACTCCTCATTGCAAAATTTTTAGGGAAAATCTTGTTTTCCGCGCCTCACCGGGGCCCGACAACTATTTTCGGTTTTTGGAAACTAAAAACTCACTTTTACATTATTTATGAAATTTTGGGACCGGTGGCGTCGAAAACAGAGGCCGTATGCGAAAAATCACATTTTGGCCTCAAAACCTCACTTTTCCATTCTGCAGACCAGTAGCCTTACAACTACTGTTCACTTCTTGCAGTTTTTTTCAGATTTTCTTCCCTACTTTGAAAATTCATATCTCCCACCTCGTTGGCTCAAATCAAGTTCCGTTTGATCCTACTACCTCTCCTATGCCGGGTTTAGATAGGCGAACTTGGAAATGAACCGTTTGCCCCTGAAATGACCGTTTTACCCCTGGGCAAACATGGGGTGTCAAAATGGTCCGTTTAAAGTACCATTTCGTTCTTTTTAAATTGTTTTCGAGTTGTGGGCGACTTTGATGATATTTATAAAATGTAAAATGACTATTCTACTCCTAACATGGTGTTAGAAATATTTTTACATAACAAGTGGGCTAAGGAACAATTTATTAAGAACTTTAATTATTTGTTTTGGCGTCGTGTGTTGCTATTCGGAGACCTCGTTTGGATTAACGGATGACGGGGCGTGACAATTGTGTTCCCGGATCATATTATTAACCTATCATAATATATGTTAAGGTTCTTATTGAGTTAAATGTACTTATTAATGAGTATATAATGGAAGTTGGTATTCATTTTTTATTCGGATGCAATGGTTTGATATATTGTTATAAATCATTATTTAAACATATGTACATATGTGGCGCATTGGATCTGCAATCATGCATAGGATGCTCGCTTTTATTATGCTAAGGTGATCAAATTTAATTACAAAATTAAATACTAAAATGAGAGGGAAAAGTAAAAAATAGATAAATCAATTTTTACTTAATTAAATTAGGATTTTACTTAATTAGATTAAATTGATCTCAATTTCACACAATTTAATTGGGGCTTTATTTAATTAAAGTAATTTGAACTCAATTTCACTCAATTGAGTTAGGTTATTACTCAATTAAATTAAAATTGAACTCAATTTCACTCAATTAAATTTGTGGTTTACTTAATTAAACTCAGGTTCACTCAATTGAATTGGGGATTTTACGAAATTAACTCAATTTTAATTAATTGATCTAAACTAAAAATCAATTTCACTCAATTGAAGTGGGGGTTTTGCTTAAATAAAGTAAATTGAACTTAATTTTACTCAATTGAATTGGTGTTTTACTTAATTAAGGGTTTAGGGTTTTAGTATTTAATTTTGTAAACCCGATTTCACTTAATTGAAATGGGGATTTCACTTTATTGAACTCCATTTCTCTCAATTGAATTGAGGGTTTTATTTACATAAAGTAAACTGAACTCAATTTCACTCAATAGAATTAAATGTTTTACTTAAAGATATTAAATTGAACTGAATTTTACTCCATTGAATTGATGATTTTATTTAATCAAAGTATTTTGAATTCAATTTCACTCAATTGAATTGGGGTTTTACTTAATTAAATTAAATTGAACTCAATTTCACTCAATTGAATTAGGTTTTACTAAATTGAACTCGGTTTCACTCAATGGAATCGGGGATTTTACTCAATTTTGAATTTTACTCAATAGAATTAGAGACTATACTTAATTGAACTAAATTGAACTTAATTTTACTAAATTAAATTAAAAGTTTTAGTAAAATATAGTAAATTGAACTCAAATTTACTCAATTGAATTTGGGGTTTTATTTAATTAAAGTAATTTGAACTCAATTTCTCTTAGTTGAATTGGAGTTTTACTTAAAATAATTTAAATTGAACCCAATTTCACTAAATTGAATTAGAACTTTTACTTATTTAAAGTAAATTTAACTCAATTTCACTAATTTAAATTGGTATTTTATTTAATTGAACTCAATTTTACTCAATCGAATTGAGGGTTTTATTTAATTGAAGTAATTTAACTCTAGATCAAGGTTTTACTTAATTAAATTTAACTGAACTAAATTTCACTCAATTGAATTGGGGTTTTACTTAGTTGAACTTGGTTTCACTCAATTGAATTGAGGATTTTATTTAATTGAACTAAATTGAACTCAATGTCATTAAATTAAATTAAGGGTTTTACTTAATTAAAGTAAATTGAAATCAATTTCACTCAATTGAATTAGGGTTTTACTTAATTGAACTTTGAACTCAATTTCTCTCAATTGAATTGGGGGTTTTATATAATTAAAGTAGGTTGAACTCAATTTCACTAAATTGAATTGGGGGTTTACTTAATTGAACTCAATTTAACTTAATTGAGCTAAATTGAACTTAATTTCACTCAATTGAAAGGGATATTTATTCAATTGAACTTAATTTATCTCAATTTCACTTAATTGAATTGAGGGTTTAGTTAAATAAAGTAAATTGAACTAAATTTCACTCAATTTAATTTGGAATTTATTTAGTTAAGGTAATTTGAACTCAATTTCTCTCAATTGATTTGGGGTTTTACTTAATTAAATTAAATTGAACTTAATTTCACACATTCAATTGGGGATTTACTTAATTGATTTCGGTTTCACTCAATTGAATTGGAATTTTACTTATTTAATTTAAATTGAACTGAATTTTACTCGACTTAATTGGAAAATTTACTTATTGAACTCAATTTCACTCAATTGAATTAAGAGTTAGTAATTTAAACTCAATTTCACTCAATTGAATTAAATGTTAGTAATTTGAACTCAATTTCACTCAATTGAATTGAGTTTTTACTTAATTGAACTCGGTTTCACTTAGTTGAATTGGGGATTTTACTGAATTAACTCAATTTAATTGTGGCTTTTATTTAATTAAATTAATTTGAACTAAATTTCTATCAATTCAATTGGGGTTTTACTTAATTAAATTACATTAAACTCAATTTTACTCAAATTAATTAGGGATTTTACTTAATTGTACTCAATTTCAGTTAATTGAATTAAAGATTTTACTTAAATATAATGAATTGGTCTAAATTTCACTCAATTTAATTTGGAGTTGTATTTAATTCAAGTAATTTGAACTCAATCACTCAATAAAATTGGGGTTTTACTTAAAAAAAAACTAAATTGAAATCGGTTTCATTAAATTGAACTCAATTTTACTCAACTTAATTTTGAATTTTATTTAATTGAACTCAATTAAACTCAATTTCACTAAATTGAATTAAAGTTGTCACTTAAATGTAGTAAGTTGAACTCAATTTCACTCAAATGAATTGAGGGTTTTATTTAATTAAAGTAATTGGAACTCAATTTCACTCAATTGATTTGGGGTTTTAACTAATTATATTAAATTTAACTTAGTTTCACACAATTGAATTGGAGTTTTACTTAATTGAACTCGGTTTTACTTAATTGAATTGAACCCAATTTTACTCAATCTAATAAGGTATTTTACTTAATTGACTAAATTGAACTCAATTGAATTGAGTCTTTTACTTAGTTGAACTAAATTTAACTAAATTTCATTCAATTGAATTAAGGATTTTGCTTAAATCAAGTAATTTGAACTCAAATTGACTCTATTGAATTGGGGTTTTACTAAATTAAACTAAATTGAACTTAATTTCACTCTATTGAATTGGGGATTTCATTTTATTGAACTCCATTTCTCTCAAATTGAATTGGACTTTTATTTTTGAAAGGTGAATTGGAGTTTTACTTAATTGAATTGGGGATTTTATTTAATGAAACTAAATTAAACTCAATTTAACTCAACATAATTGTGGATTTTACTTACTTGAACTCGATTTAACTCAATTGAATTAATTATTTTACTTAAATATAGTAAATTGATGTGCAATTCGGAATAACCTAAATAAATAGATAAAACCCAAATCAAATTTAACTCGCAAGTATATGAATCAAATGTAGTAATGGTATGTATTGCGAGATCGTTCTCACGAGGATTGGTTATGACAAATTAGTTTCAAAAATTATTATGTCACGCCTTTAAAATTCCCAAAACTCCAACTCGGAGAATTAGCTAATTTCCAAGGGATGACGTAAGTCAAACGACCACTAGAGTCAACAATAACAAGGAAATACATGGAATAACAAAGAAAATAATATATTCCATGCCTAACTGAATGATAGAAACTCAACAGAATGCTCAGATACCATGTTGTCACGCCCCTAAAATCCTAAGACTCTCGAACTGGGACATCCAAGGACTCCGGTGTGTGATCCATAAAATGAGCGACCAACTAAGGATATCAATAACCATTTAAACGTATGGAATACTGATAAAAGTAATATATTTCATACCCAATTAATGATAGAAATACACAGCGGAATCCAACAAAAATCCGGCAGAGTTCCGTTTGTAAATGGAACATCCTGGAAACATAACTCAATAGAAAACATGCCAATAACAATTGCAATAATATCAATGGCTCACAACCCAACATTCATCAATCCTACTAGGGCCAAGGTAGGGGAAAGAAACCACTACATCTACAGAACCCCTTTAAAATCAGCAAAGCCCCAAATGCTCAAATGAAATTACAAATAAAGCCACATGGCGATGTCAAAAAGGTATAATGGCATCCCGAAACAATAAATGTCCGAAATAAAAGATACATCGAAAGGGAATATGTTAACAGACTGGCTCCCAAGATAAATACATGGAAATCCCATACAACTTGGGTAAATGAACTAAATGATGAGAAAAATAGTAGATATCTAACGTCCCCAACCCAATCGTGCTGCAACTGTAATCGCATCACCTTGTGCAACTCCAAACCTGTAATAAGGAAAACAAAATAAAGGTGCCGTTGCACTGCATACTATCCGTAGCGAAAAAAATTCCTGCAAACTGGTGTGGTGGCACCAGGGCAAAAAAACGTCAGGGTGAGCTCATCAAAGCCCAATAGGAGAAGGTCCAATCATAACCGTTACATCCTCTGACCGTTCAAGTAGTACTAACTAGTACGTGTGCATGTATCTACCCTAGGTCAGTCCATCATCCCACATGGCACTCACGACAATGCAATAGCCTAAATAACCCCTCATAACTCAGGGAAGCACAATATGTCATAAAGTATAGAATACAATGCTAACGACAAATCTCTATCACGTGGCAAACACATACATACATATATATACACGTATATATATATAACAAATAAATACAAGACACGTAATACGGTTACACAAGAGAACACTACGCCTCGTACTTATCAATCCAAGACCGGTAGTCTACACTACTCACATAAACGTACACTAAGTACACGACACCCAACTCCAAACTAACAATCACCAGACGCTCACAACGCTAACCAGAAGATCCAAACAGAGGGAATCACACTCACGTATAATATCCAAAGGAAACAAAATCCATAACTAGTACCAATGAATGCTCATAACTCACTCCCTGAGAACACGGGAGGGAAAACACCCATGTCCTTGCGTACTAACACAATAGCCATCAATATATACATATATATACATATATATTCATATGTAGATACATATATATATATATATATATATATATATATGCACAAGGAGTGACATATGAGTAAAAAACATTTACTAGTGTATAAATGACAGTACAATGAATGCTTAGGAGAATAAACTAAGCATGAGAACAAGGCTGCAACACTACAGTACCTTGAGTACTTAATAAAATCACTTAGACCCTTTAAGATCATAATAAGGGAAAACTAGTGGCCGATATCACCGAACTAACTAGTTTCAATCAATACCTTTTTCGATTCATTCAAATCTCAAATTCACATTTGATACTAACTATCTAGATTACTAATAGAATTAAGAGACCATTGCCACGCAACCAGACAGGTTCAATCATAACCTCGTCTAACCAACTTAAAACCTCAATAATACGATAGATGATACATTCCTCTAAGTGTGAAAGAAACATCTATTTGGTCAGTACTGCACAACCAACCAAGACCACAAGACTATCCTCAGCCTTCTCTAAGGCCTCAACTCACAGTTGATATAAAAAAAAATTCACCACTAACCTTAACTCTCCAAAGAGGTCACTAATCCCACATACTTACCCCTCAAAGGGAATAAAAGTAAATAATCATAAGTATAAGAATTTACATTTCATTATACTTTAATAATTACTGTATGTAATCATATTTTCACGTTATCCATTTTCAGTTGAGCATTTTATAAAAATATGAATTTATTTCGCAATATTCATAATCAACATGCTCCACAATCCACAGGTAATAATATCACATAATAAACCTGCTCCAAAAACCACATGTCATACTATCATGATCTACGTGTAAAATAGAATCACATAAATGATACACAAATGCATTATGACTTAACACCACCCGTGGTACACACACAACCACACACCCTACACTAAGGGTCAACAGATCCAAAATCTCTACCATTCACTCCTAGCTTGCGAATGAATGTAGAGTGCAGCGCCGATTATTCCCAAGTGATTTTTCTCTTTTTCACTTTTAACAAGGAATATCAGTTACACGAGACTAGCCCTCGGTTTCCGATCCTAAGATCAAATGCATAAGACACACCCGCAACTTTGAGAGCGACACATACCACCCGATGGGCGCTACCAAACCTATATCAACCTTTTTGGCTTTTAAGTTCCATAGGTGGGAGACACCTCCTGGCCAATTGTTGTGACGATCCGACACAAATCAAACATAAATATGTATCACATCATATTTATGAAAACATTCGACTATCCGACACTTGTCAAACCCACACATGATTACACGACCCGCATAGACGAACACCCATGTACTCAATACGACACAGTGTACTCAATATGCAACATGGCCTCAATAAAAATCATGTCTCAACATAAATATGTAATACATCATATTTATGAAAATATTGTCCAACATGCTTTTAAATCACTAAAGCAATAATTCATGAGAATATTAATTTTATTTATTTTAACATGCTTTTAATCCAATTTAAAGCCATGATTCACAATTATATCAATTTTATCCCCTTTAATATGTTTTAAATTTCATTAAAGAAATAATCTACAAATCATAAGGGGATCTAAAATAACGATCTAAGTTCATGGATTTTTACGTCCCACAAATCACATATATTGTCTCACTAATCAAATAAAAATGAAACCATACACAACCACGCCTATACGTATCATTAAACTACGTCTAGCGTTACTAATTCTAATCACCTAGATGAAACTAGTCTAATCCACTATCCATTGTCACAACACAACTCCTCTCTCTCTATATATTTACTCACATATATATATATATATAAATATAAACATCCAAGCATGATAATTAATCCTAAATAGGATTTCTAATTCATTTTATACAATTAGCATGCTCAATCAAATATCACATAATAGCCTAGAATTAGTTGTACCGATAATGAATTTTCCCCTATCTCTTGACGCGTGTTTACGAACTAACCGTTGCACCCACAACTGAACCGGATACACCGATACAACGCCCATTACGTGCGCTAATTTCTGTCCCAACATGTTCACGCCCAAAGTGGGGCCTATCGTGAACAGTACCAATACCCGAAAGTGAGGCCCGCCGACCAAAGTCGTCCGAATACTATTTCGAATATACCAAAACGTCCGCCTCGATGACCTACTCAATATATATTAAGCCCATTAGCAATATGTTAATAAATTTGAACAAATCTAAAATAACCCAAACGAAAATTCGAACCTATAAACGCGATTTCCTGACAAACATGTCAACGACAAAAAATAAAATTTTTACACGTCATACTTGACATCAAGGCGAAGCTACCCTCCAAAAATCACAGCTATCCAAGCTGTGCCACCACCATCAGGAAGTCGACCAAACAATTGGCCGAACTCGCCACTATCGCACCGCCTTCATGCGAGCTGCGCCACGACCATGCCTCCCCAGCGTCGCCACCTGCGACCAGAACCCTGCCATTGCTGACCAGCCTAGACGTCTCCGTCGCCGTCCTCGGTCGTGAACTAGGTCACAGTTTTCCCTATCTGTCACGTGACGATTCCCAACGCGAGAACAACCGCCATCCTTCTCTGTCCGATCTCTCTCTCTCTTACCCTGGTACGATGATGATTGAGGTGGAGAAGAGTTGCAAGACGTCGTTTTGGGGAGAGAAGAAGGAGAAAGTCAGTCGGCTAGGGCGATGGAAAAAAAGAAAGGGGTTTGTCGCGTCTTTATCCACCCTCTATATCAGATACACTCCTATATACATATGTCATGTATATTTACATATATATATTTGAATTAAATTTTGGGCAACTTAACTTGATATAAAGGATCAACATCGAAACCAAATCACAAACCCGAAACATTCACGGGAAACCAAATAATCAATTTAAACTGATATAATCCCAATTAAATATATCGGGGTATGAACCCAAACATCGAAACCCTTAAACGTCGGGCAAACAAAACGTGTCGCCACCCAGTCGAGGCACTAACACTAAACAACAAAATGAAACTACATAGTCGGTAACAATAACTCGCGTAAATGTCGTTCCGCTAAATCCGAAACGTAAACGCGAAAAATTTACATGTACCGAAACGCCAAGAGTAACCAGAACGCCATAAACAAGTGACGTCAAAAACGAAATTAAATCGGAATTAATTTCAGGAAAAAAGAAAAATAACACGGGGTGTAACATATTATTTAATTAATTCAACAAAAGATTTTTTATTTTAGTAACACTAATATAAATACAATAATACAAAACGAATACCAAAGCTTTGATTCGTCTACTAATCATCACAATTTCAATTTCCAATTGTAAACTCATTAAATATTTGATTAATTTCCACGTATCTAAATAATACGAACCATTAAATTCATATATGGTCTATCCGGGTTAGGGCATAGGTTCAATTCAATATTTATTATCCTGGCCAGAAATAATAAATAAATCATTGAAGGAATATATAAATCACAATTATTTATCCGTGGTTAGGCATAAACAACTATAATTTATTATCTTCTTCTTAAATCGCCAAGTGGATTACATGTTCATGGTCAGACACAAGCAACCTATATGCTATGAATGAAATACGTTCAATTTTAATCTTGGTTAAAGCACATAAACTTGAAAGCATAACATACATGTAATAATAAGAAGGAGAAATTATTAATCAAAATACTCAAAAATGTCTACAATTGAAAACCATAAATTTGAACATGACTAGGGTTTCCTCTCGGCCTTGGCCGAGCGAATTAACTATACATGAAAAATAAAACAAGAACGATCAAACCCAAAATCATAAGTGGAAGACGTCTTGGATTTCTTCGTTGATCGCACAAGTCTTCGCCTTTTGTTCCTTGGCCGTTGATGATCTTTTTGTGCATACATATGTCCTATTTATAAAGGTCCTCAATGTTTTATTCTAGGAAAGTAAATAAGAGAATAAAAAATTCTCATATTTCTTTTCCTAATTGGTGATATCTTGCATCCCACTTTTTACCAATTTGAAAAGTGATTTGGAATATTTTTGTGAGATACACTTTTCTTGGAAATTAAGTCTTCTTTCTACAGACGCTGATTGCAGCTCATTCTGATATTTCCTTCACCACGTATGATTTAATTACCAAAACTGGTCCTGATTTTCGCGCAAGAAAAGGTGACAGATTTTGGAATGCAATTTTCACCCTCTAAAAGTCGGAATTAGGGTTTCTACGTGAAATGTCGATATTTTCTAAATTGAATCAGCTTTCCAGAAGCTTTGGGCTTGAATAAATCCAATGAACGAGCTGAAATATATGTCCCAAAAAATAAAACGTGGTCTAAACAGGTTTTGGGTCTGTTTAGATGGATTTAACCAGAAATCACCAATAACCTACAAAAAACATAAAAACACAAATATTAATTAAAATAAGTTAAAATAAATGACTAACAAATATATTTTTGGAGGTTAATTGTGTATGATTTATGCACTTATCATAAATTAAACTCAATTTCACTCAATTGAATTGGAGTTTTACTTAATTAAAGTAATTTGAACTCAATCAGTCAATAGAATTGGGGTTTTACTTGAAAAAACTAAATTGAATTAGGGATTTTACTTAATTAAATCAAATTAACCTCAATTTACTGAACTTAATTTGGAATTTTACTTAATTGAACTAAATTGAAATTAATTTCACTCAATTGAGTTATAGTTTTTACTTAAATATAGTAAATTGAACTCAATTTCATTCAATTGAATTGTGGATTTTATTTAATTATAGATTTTTAATTTAATTTCAAACAGTTGGATTGGAGTTTTACTCAATAAAATTGGGGATTTAACTTAATTTCACTCAATTGAATTGGGTATTTTACTTAATTGAACTAAATTTAACACAATTTCATTCAATTGAATCAATTATTTTACTTAAATCAAACAAATTGAACTATATTTCACTCAATTGAATTGGAAATTTTATTTAATTAAAGTAATTTGAACTCAATTTTACTCTATTGAATTGGGGATTTCACTTTATTAAACTCTATTTCTCTCAAATTTAATTGGGGTTTTATTTACATAAAGTAAATTGAACTTAATTTCACTCAATAAAATTAGGGATTTTATTTAATTAAATTAAATTAAACTTAATTTTACTCAATTAAATATGGTTTTTACTTAATTAAATTAAATTAAACTCAATTTCAGTTAATTGAATTTGGGTTTTACTTAATTATATTAAATTGAACTTAATTTCACACAATTGAATGAGAATTTTATTTAATTAAAGTAATTTGAACTCGATTTTACTCAATTGAATTGGGGTATTAGTTAAATAAATTAAATTGAACTCAATTTCACTCAACTGAATTGAGGATTTTATTTAATTAAAGTAATTTAAACTCAATTTAATTCTGAATTAAGGTTTTACTTAATTAAATTTATTTGAACTAAATTTCACTCAATTGAATTGGTGTTTTACTTAGTAGAACTTGGTTTTCACTCAATTGAATTGAGAATTTTACTTAATCAAACTAAATTTAACTCAATTTCATTAAATTAAGGGTTTTACTTCAATAAAGTAATTTGAAATCAATTTCACTTAGTTGAATTGGAGTTTTACTTAATTGAACTTTGAACTCAATTTCTCTCAATTGAATTGGGGGTTTTATATAATTAAAGTAATTTGAACTCAATTTCACTATAAATTGGGGTTGTATTAATTAAATTAAATTGAACTGAATTTTACTTAATTGAATTGGGGTTTTACTTAATTGAACTCAGTTTCATTCAATTGAATCAGGGATTTTACATAATTGAACTCAATTTCATTTAATTGAATTGGGGATTTTATTTAATTAAAGTAATTTGAACTCAAATTCACTCTATTGAATTAGTGTTTTACTGAATTAAACTAAATTGAACTTAATGTCACTCTATTTAATTAGGGATTTCATTTTATTGAACTCCATTTCTCTCAAATTGAATTGGGGATTTTATTTAATTAAACTAAATTGAACTCAATTTCATTCAACATAATTAGGGATTTCATTTAACTCAATTGAATTAATTGTTTTACTTAAATATAGTAAATTAAACTCAATTTCACTAAATTGAATTGAAGTTTTATTTAATTAAAGTAATTTGAACTCAATCACTAAATTGAATTGGGGTTTTACTTGAAAAAACTAAAGTGAACTCAGTTTTACTCAATTGAATTAGGGATTTTATTTAATTAAATCAAACTAAACTCAATTCTACTCAACTTAATTTGAATTTTACTTAATTGAAGTTAATTGAAATCAATTTCACTCAATTGAATTATAGTTGTTACTTAAATATAGTAAATTAAATCAATTTCACTCAATTGAATTATGTATTTTATTTAATTAAACTAATTTGAATTCAATTTCACTAAATTGAATTGGGGTTTTACTTAATTAAATTTAATTTAATTTAATTTCATACAATTGGATTGGAGTTTTACTCAATAAAATTAGGGATTTTACTCTAATAAACTCAATTGAATTGAGTATTTTACTTAATTAGGGTTTAGGGTTTTAGGGTTAGGGTTTAGGGTTTAGGGTTTAGGGTTTAGGGCTTTAGTGTTTAGGCTTTAGTGTTTAGGGTTTAGTGTTTAGTGTTTAGTGTTTAGTGTTTAGTGTTTAGTGTTCAAGGTTTAGGGTTTAGTGTTTAGGGTTTAGTGTTTAGGGTTTAGGGTTTAGGGTTTAGGGTTTAGGGTTTAGGGTTTAGGGTTTAGGGTTTAGGGTTTAGGGTTTAGGGTTTAGGGTTTAGGGTTTAGGGTTTAGGGTTTAGGGCTTTAGTGTTTAGGCTTTAGTGTTTAGGGTTTAGTGTTTAGTGTTTAGTGTTTAGTGTTTAGTGTTTAGTGTTCAAGGTTTAGGGTTTAGGGTTTAGGGTTTAGGGTTTAGGGTTTAGGGTTTAGGGTTTAGGGTTTTAGGGTTTAGGGTTTAGGGTTTAGGGTTTAGGGTTTAGGGTTTAGGGTTTAGGGTTTAGGGTTTTAGGGTTTAGGGTTTAGGGTTTAGGGTTTAGGGTTTAGGGTTTAGGGTTTAGGGTTTAGGGTTTAGGGTTTAGGGTTTTAGGGTTTAGGGTTTAGGGTTTAGGGTTTAGGGTTTAGGGTTTTAGGGTTTAGGGTTTAGGGTTTAGGGTTTAGGGTTTTAGGGTTTAGGGTTTTAGGGTTTAGGGTTTAGGGTTTAGGGTTTAGGGTTTAGGGTTTTAGGGTTTTAGGGTTTAGGGTTTAGGGTTTAGGGTTTAGGGTTTAGGGTTTAGGGTTTAGGGTTTAGGGTTTAGGGTTTAGGGTTTAGGGTTTAGGGTTTAGGGTTTAGGGTTTAGGGTTTAGGGTTTAGGGTTTAGGGTTTAGGGTTTAGGGTTTAGGGTTTAGGGTTTAGGGTTTAGGGTTTAGGGTTTAGGGTTTAGGGTTTAGGGTTTAGGGTTTAGGGTTTAGGGTTTAGGGTTTAGGGTTTAGGGTTTAGGGTTTAGGGTTTAGGGTTTAGGGTTTAGGGTTTAGGGTTTAGGGTTTAGGGTTTAGGGTTTAGGGTTTAGGGTTTAGGGTTTAGGGTTTAGGGTTTAGGGTTTAGGGTTTAGGGTTTAGGGTTTAGGGTTTAGGGTTTAGGGTTTAGGGTTTAGGGTTTAGGGTTTAGGGTTTAGGGTTTAGGGTTTAGGGTTTAGGGTTTAGGGTTTAGGGTTTAGGGTTTAGGGTTTAGGGTTTAGGGTTTAGGGTTTAGGGTTTAGGGTTTAGGGTTTAGGGTTTAGGGTTTAGGGTTTAGGGTTTAGGGTTTAGGGTTTAGGGTTTAGGGTTTAGGGTTTAGGGTTTAGGGTTTAGGGTTTAGGGTTTAGGGTTTAGGGTTTAGGGTTTAGGGTTTAGGGTTTAGGGTTTAGGGTTTAGGGTTTAGGGTTTAGGGTTTAGGGTTTAGGGTTTAGGGTTTAGGGTTTAGGGTTTAGGGTTTAGGGTTTAGGGTTTAGGGTTTAGGGTTTAGGGTTTAGGGTTTAGGGTTTAGGGTTTAGGGTTTAGGGTTTAGGGTTTAGGGTTTAGGGTTTAGGGTTTAGGGTTTAGGGTTTAGGGTTTAGGGTTTAGGGTTTAGGGTTTAGGGTTTAGGGTTTAGGGTTTAGGGTTTAGGGTTTAGGGTTTAGGGTTTAGGGTTTAGGGTTTAGGGTTTAGGGTTTAGGGTTTAGGGTTTAGGGTTTAGGGTTTAGGGTTTAGGGTTTAGGGTTTAGGGTTTAGGGTTTAGGGTTTAGGGTTTAGGGTTTAGGGTTTAGGGTTTAGGGTTTAGGGTTTAGGGTTTAGGGTTTAGGGTTTAGGGTTTAGGGTTTAGGGTTTAGGGTTTAGGGTTTAGGGTTTAGGGTTTAGGGTTTAGGGTTTAGGGTTTAGGGTTTAGGGTTTAGGGTTTAGGGTTTAGGGTTTAGGGTTTAGGGTTTAGGGTTTAGGGTTTAGGGTTTAGGGTTTAGGGTTTAGGGTTTAGGGTTTAGGGTTTAGGGTTTAGGGTTTAGGGTTTAGGGTTTAGGGTTTAGGGTTTAGGGTTTAGGGTTTAGGGTTTAGGGTTTAGGGTTTAGGGTTTAGGGTTTAGGGTTTAGGGTTTAGGGTTTAGGGTTTAGGGTTTAGGGTTTAGGGTTTAGGGTTTAGGGTTTAGGGTTTAGGGTTTAGGGTTTAGGGTTTAGGGTTTAGGGTTTAGGGTTTAGGGTTTAGGGTTTAGGGTTTAGGGTTTAGGGTTTAGGGTTTAGGGTTTAGGGTTTAGGGTTTAGGGTTTAGGGTTTAGGGTTTAGGGTTTAGGGTTTAGGGTTTAGGGTTTAGGGTTTAGGGTTTAGGGTTTAGGGTTTAGGGTTTAGGGTTTAGGGTTTAGGGTTTAGGGTTTAGGGTTTAGGGTTTAGGGTTTAGGGTTTAGGGTTTAGGGTTTAGGGTTTAGGGTTTAGGGTTTAGGGTTTAGGGTTTAGGGTTTAGGGTTTAGGGTTTAGGGTTTAGGGTTTAGGGTTTAGGGTTTAGGGTTTAGGGTTTAGGGTTTAGGGTTTAGGGTTTAGGGTTTAGGGTTTAGGGTTTAGGGTTTAGGGTTTAGGGTTTAGGGTTTAGGGTTTAGGGTTTAGGGTTTAGGGTTTAGGGTTTAGGGTTTAGGGTTTAGGGTTTAGGGTTTAGGGTTTAGGGTTTAGGGTTTAGGGTTTAGGGTTTAGGGTTTAGGGTTTAGGGTTTAGGGTTTAGGGTTTAGGGTTTAGGGTTTAGGGTTTAGGGTTTAGGGTTTAGGGTTTAGGGTTTAGGGTTTAGGGTTTAGGGTTTAGGGTTTAGGGTTTAGGGTTTAGGGTTTAGGGTTTAGGGTTTAGGGTTTAGGGTTTAGGGTTTAGGGTTTAGGGTTTAGGGTTTAGGGTTTAGGGTTTAGGGTTTAGGGTTTAGGGTTTAGGGTTTAGGGTTTAGGGTTTAGGGTTTAGGGTTTAGGGTTTAGGGTTTAGGGTTTAGGGTTTAGGGTTTAGGGTTTAGGGTTTAGGGTTTAGGGTTTAGGGTTTAGGGTTTAGGGTTTAGGGTTTAGGGTTTAGGGTTTAGGGTTTAGGGTTTAGGGTTTAGGGTTTAGGGTTTAGGGTTTAGGGTTTAGGGTTTAGGGTTTAGGGTTTAGGGTTTAGGGTTTAGGGTTTAGGGTTTAGGGTTTAGGGTTTAGGGTTTAGGGTTTAGGGTTTAGGGTTTAGGGTTTAGGGTTTAGGGTTTAGGGTTTAGGGTTTAGGGTTTAGGGTTTAGGGTTTAGGGTTTAGGGTTTAGGGTTTAGGGTTTAGGGTTTAGGGTTTAGGGTTTAGGGTTTAGGGTTTAGGGTTTAGGGTTTAGGGTTTAGGGTTTAGGGTTTAGGGTTTAGGGTTTAGGGTTTAGGGTTTAGGGTTTAGGGTTTAGGGTTTAGGGTTTAGGGTTTAGGGTTTAGGGTTTAGGGTTTAGGGTTTAGGGTTTAGGGTTTAGGGTTTAGGGTTTAGGGTTTAGGGTTTAGGGTTTAGGGTTTAGGGTTTAGGGTTTAGGGTTTAGGGTTTAGGGTTTAGGGTTTAGGGTTTAGGGTTTAGGGTTTAGGGTTTAGGGTTTAGGGTTTAGGGTTTAGGGTTTAGGGTTTAGGGTTTAGGGTTTAGGGTTTAGGGTTTAGGGTTTAGGGTTTAGGGTTTAGGGTTTAGGGTTTAGGGTTTAGGGTTTAGGGTTTAGGGTTTAGGGTTTAGGGTTTAGGGTTTAGGGTTTAGGGTTTAGGGTTTAGGGTTTAGGGTTTAGGGTTTAGGGTTTAGGGTTTAGGGTTTAGGGTTTAGGGTTTAGGGTTTAGGGTTTAGGGTTTAGGGTTTAGGGTTTAGGGTTTAGGGTTTAGGGTTTAGGGTTTAGGGTTTAGGGTTTAGGGTTTAGGGTTTAGGGTTTAGGGTTTAGGGTTTAGGGTTTAGGGTTTAGGGTTTAGGGTTTAGGGTTTAGGGTTTAGGGTTTAGGGTTTAGGGTTTAGGGTTTAGGGTTTAGGGTTTAGGGTTTAGGGTTTAGGGTTTAGGGTTTAGGGTTTAGGGTTTAGGGTTTAGGGTTTAGGGTTTAGGGTTTAGGGTTTAGGGTTTAGGGTTTAGGGTTTAGGGTTTAGGGTTTAGGGTTTAGGGTTTAGGGTTTAGGGTTTAGGGTTTAGGGTTTAGGGTTTAGGGTTTAGGGTTTAGGGTTTAGGGTTTAGGGTTTAGGGTTTAGGGTTTAGGGTTTAGGGTTTAGGGTTTAGGGTTTAGGGTTTAGGGTTTAGGGTTTAGGGTTTAGGGTTTAGGGTTTAGGGTTTAGGGTTTAGGGTTTAGGGTTTAGGGTTTAGGGTTTAGGGTTTAGGGTTTAGGGTTTAGGGTTTAGGGTTTAGGGTTTAGGGTTTAGGGTTTAGGGTTTAGGGTTTAGGGTTTAGGGTTTAGGGTTTAGGGTTTAGGGTTTAGGGTTTAGGGTTTAGGGTTTAGGGTTTAGGGTTTAGGGTTTAGGGTTTAGGGTTTAGGGTTTAGGGTTTAGGGTTTAGGGTTTAGGGTTTAGGGTTTAGGGTTTAGGGTTTAGGGTTTAGGGTTTAGGGTTTAGGGTTTAGGGTTTAGGGTTTAGGGTTTAGGGTTTAGGGTTTAGGGTTTAGGGTTTAGGGTTTAGGGTTTAGGGTTTAGGGTTTAGGGTTTAGGGTTTAGGGTTTAGGGTTTAGGGTTTAGGGTTTAGGGTTTAGGGTTTAGGGTTTAGGGTTTAGGGTTTAGGGTTTAGGGTTTAGGGTTTAGGGTTTAGGGTTTAGGGTTTAGGGTTTAGGGTTTAGGGTTTAGGGTTTAGGGTTTAGGGTTTAGGGTTTAGGGTTTAGGGTTTAGGGTTTAGGGTTTAGGGTTTAGGGTTTAGGGTTTAGGGTTTAGGGTTTAGGGTTTAGGGTTTAGGGTTTAGGGTTTAGGGTTTAGGGTTTAGGGTTTAGGGTTTAGGGTTTAGGGTTTAGGGTTTAGGGTTTAGGGTTTAGGGTTTAGGGTTTAGGGTTTAGGGTTTAGGGTTTAGGGTTTAGGGTTTAGGGTTTAGGGTTTAGGGTTTAGGGTTTAGGGTTTAGGGTTTAGGGTTTAGGGTTTAGGGTTTAGGGTTTAGGGTTTAGGGTTTAGGGTTTAGGGTTTAGGGTTTAGGGTTTAGGGTTTAGGGTTTAGGGTTTAGGGTTTAGGGTTTAGGGTTTAGGGTTTAGGGTTTAGGGTTTAGGGTTTAGGGTTTAGGGTTTAGGGTTTAGGGTTTAGGGTTTAGGGTTTAGGGTTTAGGGTTTAGGGTTTAGGGTTTAGGGTTTAGGGTTTAGGGTTTAGGGTTTAGGGTTTAGGGTTTAGGGTTTAGGGTTTAGGGTTTAGGGTTTAGGGTTTAGGGTTTAGGGTTTAGGGTTTAGGGTTTAGGGTTTAGGGTTTAGGGTTTAGGGTTTAGGGTTTAGGGTTTAGGGTTTAGGGTTTAGGGTTTAGGGTTTAGGGTTTAGGGTTTAGGGTTTAGGGTTTAGGGTTTAGGGTTTAGGGTTTAGGGTTTAGGGTTTAGGGTTTAGGGTTTAGGGTTTAGGGTTTAGGGTTTAGGGTTTAGGGTTTAGGGTTTAGGGTTTAGGGTTTAGGGTTTAGGGTTTAGGGTTTAGGGTTTAGGGTTTAGGGTTTAGGGTTTAGGGTTTAGGGTTTAGGGTTTAGGGTTTAGGGTTTAGGGTTTAGGGTTTAGGGTTTAGGGTTTAGGGTTTAGGGTTTAGGGTTTAGGGTTTAGGGTTTAGGGTTTAGGGTTTAGGGTTTAGGGTTTAGGGTTTAGGGTTTAGGGTTTAGGGTTTAGGGTTTAGGGTTTAGGGTTTAGGGTTTAGGGTTTAGGGTTTAGGGTTTAGGGTTTAGGGTTTAGGGTTTAGGGTTTAGGGTTTAGGGTTTAGGGTTTAGGGTTTAGGGTTTAGGGTTTAGGGTTTAGGGTTTAGGGTTTAGGGTTTAGGGTTTAGGGTTTAGGGTTTAGGGTTTAGGGTTTAGGGTTTAGGGTTTAGGGTTTAGGGTTTAGGGTTTAGGGTTTAGGGTTTAGGGTTTAGGGTTTAGGGTTTAGGGTTTAGGGTTTAGGGTTTAGGGTTTAGGGTTTAGGGTTTAGGGTTTAGGGTTTAGGGTTTAGGGTTTAGGGTTTAGGGTTTAGGGTTTAGGGTTTAGGGTTTAGGGTTTAGGGTTTAGGGTTTAGGGTTTAGGGTTTAGGGTTTAGGGTTTAGGGTTTAGGGTTTAGGGTTTAGGGTTTAGGGTTTAGGGTTTAGGGTTTAGGGTTTAGGGTTTAGGGTTTAGGGTTTAGGGTTTAGGGTTTAGGGTTTAGGGTTTAGGGTTTAGGGTTTAGGGTTTAGGGTTTAGGGTTTAGGGTTTAGGGTTTAGGGTTTAGGGTTTAGGGTTTAGGGTTTAGGGTTTAGGGTTTAGGGTTTAGGGTTTAGGGTTTAGGGTTTAGGGTTTAGGGTTTAGGGTTTAGGGTTTAGGGTTTAGGGTTTAGGGTTTAGGGTTTAGGGTTTAGGGTTTAGGGTTTAGGGTTTAGGGTTTAGGGTTTAGGGTTTAGGGTTTAGGGTTTAGGGTTTAGGGTTTAGGGTTTAGGGTTTAGGGTTTAGGGTTTAGGGTTTAGGGTTTAGGGTTTAGGGTTTAGGGTTTAGGGTTTAGGGTTTAGGGTTTAGGGTTTAGGGTTTAGGGTTTAGGGTTTAGGGTTTAGGGTTTAGGGTTTAGGGTTTAGGGTTTAGGGTTTAGGGTTTAGGGTTTAGGGTTTAGGGTTTAGGGTTTAGGGTTTAGGGTTTAGGGTTTAGGGTTTAGGGTTTAGGGTTTAGGGTTTAGGGTTTAGGGTTTAGGGTTTAGGGTTTAGGGTTTAGGGTTTAGGGTTTAGGGTTTAGGGTTTAGGGTTTAGGGTTTAGGGTTTAGGGTTTAGGGTTTAGGGTTTAGGGTTTAGGGTTTAGGGTTTAGGGTTTAGGGTTTAGGGTTTAGGGTTTAGGGTTTAGGGTTTAGGGTTTAGGGTTTAGGGTTTAGGGTTTAGGGTTTAGGGTTTAGGGTTTAGGGTTTAGGGTTTAGGGTTTAGGGTTTAGGGTTTAGGGTTTAGGGTTTAGGGTTTAGGGTTTAGGGTTTAGGGTTTAGGGTTTAGGGTTTAGGGTTTAGGGTTTAGGGTTTAGGGTTTAGGGTTTAGGGTTTAGGGTTTAGGGTTTAGGGTTTAGGGTTTAGGGTTTAGGGTTTAGGGTTTAGGGTTTAGGGTTTAGGGTTTAGGGTTTAGGGTTTAGGGTTTAGGGTTTAGGGTTTAGGGTTTAGGGTTTAGGGTTTAGGGTTTAGGGTTTAGGGTTTAGGGTTTAGGGTTTAGGGTTTAGGGTTTAGGGTTTAGGGTTTAGGGTTTAGGGTTTAGGGTTTAGGGTTTAGGGTTTAGGGTTTAGGGTTTAGGGTTTAGGGTTTAGGGTTTAGGGTTTAGGGTTTAGGGTTTAGGGTTTAGGGTTTAGGGTTTAGGGTTTAGGGTTTAGGGTTTAGGGTTTAGGGTTTAGGGTTTAGGGTTTAGGGTTTAGGGTTTAGGGTTTAGGGTTTAGGGTTTAGGGTTTAGGGTTTAGGGTTTAGGGTTTAGGGTTTAGGGTTTAGGGTTTAGGGTTTAGGGTTTAGGGTTTAGGGTTTAGGGTTTAGGGTTTAGGGTTTAGGGTTTAGGGTTTAGGGTTTAGGGTTTAGGGTTTAGGGTTTAGGGTTTAGGGTTTAGGGTTTAGGGTTTAGGGTTTAGGGTTTAGGGTTTAGGGTTTAGGGTTTAGGGTTTAGGGTTTAGGGTTTAGGGTTTAGGGTTTAGGGTTTAGGGTTTAGGGTTTAGGGTTTAGGGTTTAGGGTTTAGGGTTTAGGGTTTAGGGTTTAGGGTTTAGGGTTTAGGGTTTAGGGTTTAGGGTTTAGGGTTTAGGGTTTAGGGTTTAGGGTTTAGGGTTTAGGGTTTAGGGTTTAGGGTTTAGGGTTTAGGGTTTAGGGTTTAGGGTTTAGGGTTTAGGGTTTAGGGTTTAGGGTTTAGGGTTTAGGGTTTAGGGTTTAGGGTTTAGGGTTTAGGGTTTAGGGTTTAGGGTTTAGGGTTTAGGGTTTAGGGTTTAGGGTTTAGGGTTTAGGGTTTAGGGTTTAGGGTTTAGGGTTTAGGGTTTAGGGTTTAGGGTTTAGGGTTTAGGGTTTAGGGTTTAGGGTTTAGGGTTTAGGGTTTAGGGTTTAGGGTTTAGGGTTTAGGGTTTAGGGTTTAGGGTTTAGGGTTTAGGGTTTAGGGTTTAGGGTTTAGGGTTTAGGGTTTAGGGTTTAGGGTTTAGGGTTTAGGGTTTAGGGTTTAGGGTTTAGGGTTTAGGGTTTAGGGTTTAGGGTTTAGGGTTTAGGGTTTAGGGTTTAGGGTTTAGGGTTTAGGGTTTAGGGTTTAGGGTTTAGGGTTTAGGGTTTAGGGTTTAGGGTTTAGGGTTTAGGGTTTAGGGTTTAGGGTTTAGGGTTTAGGGTTTAGGGTTTAGGGTTTAGGGTTTAGGGTTTAGGGTTTAGGGTTTAGGGTTTAGGGTTTAGGGTTTAGGGTTTAGGGTTTAGGGTTTAGGGTTTAGGGTTTAGGGTTTAGGGTTTAGGGTTTAGGGTTTAGGGTTTAGGGTTTAGGGTTTAGGGTTTAGGGTTTAGGGTTTAGGGTTTAGGGTTTAGGGTTTAGGGTTTAGGGTTTAGGGTTTAGGGTTTAGGGTTTAGGGTTTAGGGTTTAGGGTTTAGGGTTTAGGGTTTAGGGTTTAGGGTTTAGGGTTTAGGGTTTAGGGTTTAGGGTTTAGGGTTTAGGGTTTAGGGTTTAGGGTTTAGGGTTTAGGGTTTAGGGTTTAGGGTTTAGGGTTTAGGGTTTAGGGTTTAGGGTTTAGGGTTTAGGGTTTAGGGTTTAGGGTTTAGGGTTTAGGGTTTAGGGTTTAGGGTTTAGGGTTTAGGGTTTAGGGTTTAGGGTTTAGGGTTTAGGGTTTAGGGTTTAGGGTTTAGGGTTTAGGGTTTAGGGTTTAGGGTTTAGGGTTTAGGGTTTAGGGTTTAGGGTTTAGGGTTTAGGGTTTAGGGTTTAGGGTTTAGGGTTTAGGGTTTAGGGTTTAGGGTTTAGGGTTTAGGGTTTAGGGTTTAGGGTTTAGGGTTTAGGGTTTAGGGTTTAGGGTTTAGGGTTTAGGGTTTAGGGTTTAGGGTTTAGGGTTTAGGGTTTAGGGTTTAGGGTTTAGGGTTTAGGGTTTAGGGTTTAGGGTTTAGGGTTTAGGGTTTAGGGTTTAGGGTTTAGGGTTTAGGGTTTAGGGTTTAGGGTTTAGGGTTTAGGGTTTAGGGTTTAGGGTTTAGGGTTTAGGGTTTAGGGTTTAGGGTTTAGGGTTTAGGGTTTAGGGTTTAGGGTTTAGGGTTTAGGGTTTAGGGTTTAGGGTTTAGGGTTTAGGGTTTAGGGTTTAGGGTTTAGGGTTTAGGGTTTAGGGTTTAGGGTTTAGGGTTTAGGGTTTAGGGTTTAGGGTTTAGGGTTTAGGGTTTAGGGTTTAGGGTTTAGGGTTTAGGGTTTAGGGTTTAGGGTTTAGGGTTTAGGGTTTAGGGTTTAGGGTTTAGGGTTTAGGGTTTAGGGTTTAGGGTTTAGGGTTTAGGGTTTAGGGTTTAGGGTTTAGGGTTTAGGGTTTAGGGTTTAGGGTTTAGGGTTTAGGGTTTAGGGTTTAGGGTTTAGGGTTTAGGGTTTAGGGTTTAGGGTTTAGGGTTTAGGGTTTAGGGTTTAGGGTTTAGGGTTTAGGGTTTAGGGTTTAGGGTTTAGGGTTTAGGGTTTAGGGTTTAGGGTTTAGGGTTTAGGGTTTAGGGTTTAGGGTTTAGGGTTTAGGGTTTAGGGTTTAGGGTTTAGGGTTTAGGGTTTAGGGTTTAGGGTTTAGGGTTTAGGGTTTAGGGTTTAGGGTTTAGGGTTTAGGGTTTAGGGTTTAGGGTTTAGGGTTTAGGGTTTAGGGTTTAGGGTTTAGGGTTTAGGGTTTAGGGTTTAGGGTTTAGGGTTTAGGGTTTAGGGTTTAGGGTTTAGGGTTTAGGGTTTAGGGTTTAGGGTTTAGGGTTTAGGGTTTAGGGTTTAGGGTTTAGGGTTTAGGGTTTAGGGTTTAGGGTTTAGGGTTTAGGGTTTAGGGTTTAGGGTTTAGGGTTTAGGGTTTAGGGTTTAGGGTTTAGGGTTTAGGGTTTAGGGTTTAGGGTTTAGGGTTTAGGGTTTAGGGTTTAGGGTTTAGGGTTTAGGGTTTAGGGTTTAGGGTTTAGGGTTTAGGGTTTAGGGTTTAGGGTTTAGGGTTTAGGGTTTAGGGTTTAGGGTTTAGGGTTTAGGGTTTAGGGTTTAGGGTTTAGGGTTTAGGGTTTAGGGTTTAGGGTTTAGGGTTTAGGGTTTAGGGTTTAGGGTTTAGGGTTTAGGGTTTAGGGTTTAGGGTTTAGGGTTTAGGGTTTAGGGTTTAGGGTTTAGGGTTTAGGGTTTAGGGTTTAGGGTTTAGGGTTTAGGGTTTAGGGTTTAGGGTTTAGGGTTTAGGGTTTAGGGTTTAGGGTTTAGGGTTTAGGGTTTAGGGTTTAGGGTTTAGGGTTTAGGGTTTAGGGTTTAGGGTTTAGGGTTTAGGGTTTAGGGTTTAGGGTTTAGGGTTTAGGGTTTAGGGTTTAGGGTTTAGGGTTTAGGGTTTAGGGTTTAGGGTTTAGGGTTTAGGGTTTAGGGTTTAGGGTTTAGGGTTTAGGGTTTAGGGTTTAGGGTTTAGGGTTTAGGGTTTAGGGTTTAGGGTTTAGGGTTTAGGGTTTAGGGTTTAGGGTTTAGGGTTTAGGGTTTAGGGTTTAGGGTTTAGGGTTTAGGGTTTAGGGTTTAGGGTTTAGGGTTTAGGGTTTAGGGTTTAGGGTTTAGGGTTTAGGGTTTAGGGTTTAGGGTTTAGGGTTTAGGGTTTAGGGTTTAGGGTTTAGGGTTTAGGGTTTAGGGTTTAGGGTTTAGGGTTTAGGGTTTAGGGTTTAGGGTTTAGGGTTTAGGGTTTAGGGTTTAGGGTTTAGGGTTTAGGGTTTAGGGTTTAGGGTTTAGGGTTTAGGGTTTAGGGTTTAGGGTTTAGGGTTTAGGGTTTAGGGTTTAGGGTTTAGGGTTTAGGGTTTAGGGTTTAGGGTTTAGGGTTTAGGGTTTAGGGTTTAGGGTTTAGGGTTTAGGGTTTAGGGTTTAGGGTTTAGGGTTTAGGTTTAGGGTTTAGGGT
>OY998241.1:2500-7500 GCA_963922005.1 Cornus suecica
TAAACCCTAAACCCTAAACCCTAAACCCTAAACCCTAAACCCTAAACCCTAAACCCTAAACCCTAAACCCTAAACCCTAAACCCTAAACCCTAAACCCTAAACCCTAAACCCTAAACCCTAAACCCTAAACCCTAAACCCTAAACCCTAAACCCTAAACCCTAAACCCTAAACCCTAAACCCTAAACCCTAAACCCTAAACCCTAAACCCTAAACCCTAAACCCTAAACCCTAAACCCTAAACCCTAAACCCTAAACCCTAAACCCTAAACCCTAAACCCTAAACCCTAAACCCTAAACCCTAAACCCTAAACCCTAAACCCTAAACCCTAAACCCTAAACCCTAAACCCTAAACCCTAAACCCTAAACCCTAAACCCTAAACCCTAAACCCTAAACCCTAAACCCTAAACCCTAAACCCTAAACCCTAAACCCTAAACCCTAAACCCTAAACCCTAAACCCTAAACCCTAAACCCTAAACCCTAAACCCTAAACCCTAAACCCTAAACCCTAAACCCTAAACCCTAAACCCTAAACCCTAAACCCTAAACCCTAAACCCTAAACCCTAAACCCTAAACCCTAAACCCTAAACCCTAAACCCTAAACCCTAAACCCTAAACCCTAAACCCTAAACCCTAAACCCTAAACCCTAAACCCTAAACCCTAAACCCTAAACCCTAAACCCTAAACCCTAAACCCTAAACCCTAAACCCTAAACCCTAAACCCTAAACCCTAAACCCTAAACCCTAAACCCTAAACCCTAAACCCTAAACCCTAAACCCTAAACCCTAAACCCTAAACCCTAAACCCTAAACCCTAAACCCTAAACCCTAAACCCTAAACCCTAAACCCTAAACCCTAAACCCTAAACCCTAAACCCTAAACCCTAAACCCTAAACCCTAAACCCTAAACCCTAAACCCTAAACCCTAAACCCTAAACCCTAAACCCTAAACCCTAAACCCTAAACCCTAAACCCTAAACCCTAAACCCTAAACCCTAAACCCTAAACCCTAAACCCTAAACCCTAAACCCTAAACCCTAAACCCTAAACCCTAAACCCTAAACCCTAAACCCTAAACCCTAAACCCTAAACCCTAAACCCTAAACCCTAAACCCTAAACCCTAAACCCTAAACCCTAAACCCTAAACCCTAAACCCTAAACCCTAAACCCTAAACCCTAAACCCTAAACCCTAAACCCTAAACCCTAAACCCTAAACCCTAAACCCTAAACCCTAAACCCTAAACCCTAAACCCTAAACCCTAAACCCTAAACCCTAAACCCTAAACCCTAAACCCTAAACCCTAAACCCTAAACCCTAAACCCTAAACCCTAAACCCTAAACCCTAAACCCTAAACCCTAAACCCTAAACCCTAAACCCTAAACCCTAAACCCTAAACCCTAAACCCTAAACCCTAAACCCTAAACCCTAAACCCTAAACCCTAAACCCTAAACCCTAAACCCTAAACCCTAAACCCTAAACCCTAAACCCTAAACCCTAAACCCTAAACCCTAAACCCTAAACCCTAAACCCTAAACCCTAAACCCTAAACCCTAAACCCTAAACCCTAAACCCTAAACCCTAAACCCTAAACCCTAAACCCTAAACCCTAAACCCTAAACCCTAAACCCTAAACCCTAAACCCTAAACCCTAAACCCTAAACCCTAAACCCTAAACCCTAAACCCTAAACCCTAAACCCTAAACCCTAAACCCTAAACCCTAAACCCTAAACCCTAAACCCTAAACCCTAAACCCTAAACCCTAAACCCTAAACCCTAAACCCTAAACCCTAAACCCTAAACCCTAAACCCTAAACCCTAAACCCTAAACCCTAAACCCTAAACCCTAAACCCTAAACCCTAAACCCTAAACCCTAAACCCTAAACCCTAAACCCTAAACCCTAAACCCTAAACCCTAAACCCTAAACCCTAAACCCTAAACCCTAAACCCTAAACCCTAAACCCTAAACCCTAAACCCTAAACCCTAAACCCTAAACCCTAAACCCTAAACCCTAAACCCTAAACCCTAAACCCTAAACCCTAAACCCTAAACCCTAAACCCTAAACCCTAAACCCTAAACCCTAAACCCTAAACCCTAAACCCTAAACCCTAAACCCTAAACCCTAAACCCTAAACCCTAAACCCTAAACCCTAAACCCTAAACCCTAAACCCTAAACCCTAAACCCTAAACCCTAAACCCTAAACCCTAAACCCTAAACCCTAAACCCTAAACCCTAAACCCTAAACCCTAAACCCTAAACCCTAAACCCTAAACCCTAAACCCTAAACCCTAAACCCTAAACCCTAAACCCTAAACCCTAAACCCTAAACCCTAAACCCTAAACCCTAAACCCTAAACCCTAAACCCTAAACCCTAAACCCTAAACCCTAAACCCTAAACCCTAAACCCTAAACCCTAAACCCTAAACCCTAAACCCTAAACCCTAAACCCTAAACCCTAAACCCTAAACCCTAAACCCTAAACCCTAAACCCTAAACCCTAAACCCTAAACCCTAAACCCTAAACCCTAAACCCTAAACCCTAAACCCTAAACCCTAAACCCTAAACCCTAAACCCTAAACCCTAAACCCTAAACCCTAAACCCTAAACCCTAAACCCTAAACCCTAAACCCTAAACCCTAAACCCTAAACCCTAAACCCTAAACCCTAAACCCTAAACCCTAAACCCTAAACCCTAAACCCTAAACCCTAAACCCTAAACCCTAAACCCTAAACCCTAAACCCTAAACCCTAAACCCTAAACCCTAAACCCTAAACCCTAAACCCTAAACCCTAAACCCTAAACCCTAAACCCTAAACCCTAAACCCTAAACCCTAAACCCTAAACCCTAAACCCTAAACCCTAAACCCTAAACCCTAAACCCTAAACCCTAAACCCTAAACCCTAAACCCTAAACCCTAAACCCTAAACCCTAAACCCTAAACCCTAAACCCTAAACCCTAAACCCTAAACCCTAAACCCTAAACCCTAAACCCTAAACCCTAAACCCTAAACCCTAAACCCTAAACCCTAAACCCTAAACCCTAAACCCTAAACCCTAAACCCTAAACCCTAAACCCTAAACCCTAAACCCTAAACCCTAAACCCTAAACCCTAAACCCTAAACCCTAAACCCTAAACCCTAAACCCTAAACCCTAAACCCTAAACCCTAAACCCTAAACCCTAAACCCTAAACCCTAAACCCTAAACCCTAAACCCTAAACCCTAAACCCTAAACCCTAAACCCTAAACCCTAAACCCTAAACCCTAAACCCTAAACCCTAAACCCTAAACCCTAAACCCTAAACCCTAAACCCTAAACCCTAAACCCTAAACCCTAAACCCTAAACCCTAAACCCTAAACCCTAAACCCTAAACCCTAAACCCTAAACCCTAAACCCTAAACCCTAAACCCTAAACCCTAAACCCTAAACCCTAAACCCTAAACCCTAAACCCTAAACCCTAAACCCTAAACCCTAAACCCTAAACCCTAAACCCTAAACCCTAAACCCTAAACCCTAAACCCTAAACCCTAAACCCTAAACCCTAAACCCTAAACCCTAAACCCTAAACCCTAAACCCTAAACCCTAAACCCTAAACCCTAAACCCTAAACCCTAAACCCTAAACCCTAAACCCTAAACCCTAAACCCTAAACCCTAAACCCTAAACCCTAAACCCTAAACCCTAAACCCTAAACCCTAAACCCTAAACCCTAAACCCTAAACCCTAAACCCTAAACCCTAAACCCTAAACCCTAAACCCTAAACCCTAAACCCTAAACCCTAAACCCTAAACCCTAAACCCTAAACCCTAAACCCTAAACCCTAAACCCTAAACCCTAAACCCTAAACCCTAAACCCTAAACCCTAAACCCTAAACCCTAAACCCTAAACCCTAAACCCTAAACCCTAAACCCTAAACCCTAAACCCTAAACCCTAAACCCTAAACCCTAAACCCTAAACCCTAAACCCTAAACCCTAAACCCTAAACCCTAAACCCTAAACCCTAAACCCTAAACCCTAAACCCTAAACCCTAAACCCTAAACCCTAAACCCTAAACCCTAAACCCTAAACCCTAAACCCTAAACCCTAAACCCTAAACCCTAAACCCTAAACCCTAAACCCTAAACCCTAAACCCTAAACCCTAAACCCTAAACCCTAAACCCTAAACCCTAAACCCTAAACCCTAAACCCTAAACCCTAAACCCTAAACCCTAAACCCTAAACCCTAAACCCTAAACCCTAAACCCTAAACCCTAAACCCTAAACCCTAAACCCTAAACCCTAAACCCTAAACCCTAAACCCTAAACCCTAAACCCTAAACCCTAAACCCTAAACCCTAAACCCTAAACCCTAAACCCTAAACCCTAAACCCTAAACCCTAAACCCTAAACCCTAAACCCTAAACCCTAAACCCTAAACCCTAAACCCTAAACCCTAAACCCTAAACCCTAAACCCTAAACCCTAAACCCTAAACCCTAAACCCTAAACCCTAAACCCTAAACCCTAAACCCTAAACCCTAAACCCTAAACCCTAAACCCTAAACCCTAAACCCTAAACCCTAAACCCTAAACCCTAAACCCTAAACCCTAAACCCTAAACCCTAAACCCTAAACCCTAAACCCTAAACCCTAAACCCTAAACCCTAAACCCTAAACCCTAAACCCTAAACCCTAAACCCTAAACCCTAAACCCTAAACCCTAAACCCTAAACCCTAAACCCTAAACCCTAAACCCTAAACCCTAAACCCTAAACCCTAAACCCTAAACCCTAAACCCTAAACCCTAAACCCTAAACCCTAAACCCTAAACCCTAAACCCTAAACCCTAAACCCTAAACCCTAAACCCTAAACCCTAAACCCTAAACCCTAAACCCTAAACCCTAAACCCTAAACCCTAAACCCTAAACCCTAAACCCTAAACCCTAAACCCTAAACCCTAAACCCTAAACCCTAAACCCTAAACCCTAAACCCTA